>CM076574.1:597800524-598073141 GCA_034641835.2 Pinus albicaulis
GCTCTTTTGCACATGATATCGACAATTTGGGAGGTTTAGGAGAGTGAAAAAGGTATGGAAAAGTGTATGGAAAAGATGCAAATTTGGGACTCAACATACCCCCACTGTGAAGGTGTTGCATGTCCTCATGCAACCAAAATTTTGATACTCTTTCTTCAATTCATGTGCCTTGATACTTCAGCCAACACATCCAATCCTCTCCTCTTCTTCCTTGGTACGGCCGACATTCTGGGTTTCTTCATTAAGCACCTAAATTTGATATTTACAAGTGCTCTGCTCAATTTCTGGCATTTCCTTTTAAATTTCTTATTCTTCTTCTGTCATATTCCCAAATGTAACATAGTATTATCATGGATGATCTTGTCCAGATTGCCTTGTTCTTTCAATGTCTCATTTTCATTTTTGATGTGCCTATTTAAAAGCTCCAGCTCAAAAATTTCCTGTTTTAATGATTGAACTAAATCATCCCGCAATGTATGAGGCTGAATGGAAGAAGTACTTGGACCTGTGGCTGCCTTTTCCAAGGATTCTATATAGTCATATACCTCCTGCTGCTTGGGGTCTATTTCAAAAAATATTTTTATTACTGCCTCCAATTATCAAAGGAGAGTTATCTTCAAAATCTGGCTGATAAGGGCTCACATCAACATCTTGCTGAGAATGGGATGGACTATGTTCAATGTCTGACTGAGAATGAAATGAACTAGGTTCACTAACTGACTGAGATGGACTATGGTCAGCTGGGGACTGTTCAGATGTTTCCTCTCCCAAATCAATGAAATGAGGACCCTTCATTTGCGTTTTCCTCAATTTCCCCTTAAGTCTGCTGCTTCTTCTCACACGCTGTGGTACACTATCCTTTTTTTTTGTTTTCCTTTCTCTGTCTTCTTGGGCATAGATGAATATTTTTGAGGATAAACTAATCTTTCAGATAACACTTGATGATCTTCTTCTTCCGAAGACTAAGTTTTTATGCATTGCCTCAATAATAGTTTCTTTCCTTTGTGCGCATGGGCTTCTCTTAATTCTTGATTTCCTTTCTTATTCCTTTACCACTTTCCCATCACTTCTTTCCGTATAGTAGAGTATTTTGGATTTCATCAATATTCTTTCCTCCTACTTCTTTATTACTGGGTCAGAATTTCCCAGTAGAGTAATTTGGGTTTCAACATTTATTCTTTTTTCTTCTACTCCTTCACTCTTGAACTACCTTCAGAATTTCAAGAATTTCCCGAGGTTCTCATAGAAATTTCTAACTGTGTAGAAATTGTCTCTATGTGTCTTTTTTCTTTCCTTTAACTCCTTTTCAATCAGAATTTTTATAAGGCCGTGGTGATATAGATGGGGCTCTACATCTCCTAAGTGTTTTTTAACAGTCACAGCCATTTTCTTCAAGCTATTGAATAGAAAATATGGGAGATTGAGAGTTTGATTTTCTAGAAAATTCATTAATAGCCTGGTATGGTACATATACATGGACCCAAAATGGCCTTCACATGTAATGAATTTCTGAACAACTAGCAATAAAGTAGCCCATTCCTCTTTCAATGCATGCACAGGAATTCCTCTTTTAAAAACAGTTATGTCCATACCTTGGTTTCGTAAGATTGTTCTCCATGCCTCATCACTGATGCTTTTATTTTTGAACCAACGCTCTCCCTCCTGAAGAAGTTCCGTGGATGTTGATATAGATGCTTCATTGACCGCAAACTTGAGGTCTCCAATCTCTGCTTCCGAGCCATCAAACGACCTTGCAAATGCTTTCGTAACTTCTTTGTGATAACCTCTGAATTTCTGAATAAAACGCAGCCATTTTGCTTTCTTCAATATCTCTTTTGCTTGCGGATATCCCTCTATAAACTTCGGTCCTTCCGGCTCTGCTCTTAGCAATTTACCCATTTCAATTTTCTGTTCTTCACAAATTTGCCTTCGTGAGGGTTTCAAATGGAAATAGAATGGTTGAATGCACAGGAACGAGCACAATGGCTGTGGGGATGTATCATAAAATGGAAATGAGCACCATAAACGGAATGGAGTGAGACTGTGGGTAAATATCCGGGAGTGAGAATGAGCACAAGGAACGAAATGAAGTAAGACAGTGGGTAGATATCCGGGAGTGAGAATGAGCAAAGTGGGGTTTCGTAAACACGACAGAGACACAACAAAGAGATTAACAAAGTATAATACATTCGGCAGCGTTTTGAATTTTGGTGGCTGTGTAATAAATATGAACACGTTTCAATCAACGGTTATGAATTTATGCGGCTGTAAGAGTCCTTGGTCAAATCAAATACGTCTCATTATCTCCGGTGGGATATTGGAACATGAGTGAAAATCGGAATTTTAATGATAAAACCGTTTGTGAATGAATGCAAGAGGATAATATGGAGATCGTGAAAGGTTACGGAACTGTCAATATAATCATTGCGCGTAATGGATAGAGCTCATGGTTCAAAACTATATAAAAATGTGTTTTTCAATGCTATTTGAAATAAAATTTATTCATACCTTTGGAATCTTTGCCTTTGCCCTTGGTCTTCAACTGATTGATCTCCATTGGTGTCTTGAATGCTCCATTGATCCTCTCACCTGCATTTTATTTCATAATTATGGAAATAACATCTAACTGTACATTCTCTTTGAAAACAGAGTAGTAGCTGCGGAATATGCTTCTGGCTGCGGAAACTGGAGTCAGCTGCGGAAACAGATGTCAGCTGCGGAAACTGACACAGCTATTACTTGGATGAATGGAAATGAACAAATGACAAATGACCAGATGGAAATGGTCATGAAAAAGATTTTTATTGATGGAATGGAATGAAATGAAGTGAATGAAGTGGAATGAAATGAAATGAAATGGAATGAAGTGGAATGAAATGGAGTGGGTGGTGACAAAGCTTGTGAAATGAAAGAGAGATTTTTTTTTGGAAAATATAGAGTGTCAGGTGTTCCTGATTTTCACCCTATATTTTCTGCATAAGACTGCCAATCGATGATTGGTTTTCAGGCTTATACCATTAATTTTTTTTTTTTTTTAAAACTGAAAAGAACAAAAGAACTAGGTTGGTGGAGAAGAAGAATTCTTCTGTACCAGCCTGATTGCAGAACTTTCTTGAAACATTTTGACAAAATCCTCTTTTGAGAGTGGCTTATGATAAACTTTCAATCTATGGCCATTCACAATAAGAGGAATTTGAAACTCATCAATGGTCTTGATTCTTACCGCTCCATTGCTAAAGATCTTGTCAATCTCATATGGCCCAAGCCAATGAGTCTGAAATTTTCCTTGAAAATCTTTAAACTTGGAATCAAATAATAATGCCCAATCTCCTTCTTGAAACTTCTTCTCTTTGATGTACTTGTCATGCCATTTAGCTCTTTGATATTGAACTAGATCAGTTCTTAAAATTGCTTCTTGTCTGATCTCATCTAGCTCATTCAACTGCTCCATTCTATGCTTTTGGGCTTCTGATAAGTCCATCCCCAACTGAACTTCTATCTTGAAGGTCTTGACTTGGAACTCAATGGGAGCAAGACTTCTTTCCCATAAACAAGTTCATAGGGAGAATGTCCTGTTGTATTTCTCCATGTAGTTCTGTAGGCCCACAAGGCTTCAGGAAGCCTTTCTGCCCAATCTCTTCTATGTAGATGAACAGCTTTGGTGATGATACTTTCGAGAACTTTGTTGGTAGACTCCACTTGACCATTTGCTTGTGGATGGTAAGGAGTAGATCTTCTATGCTTGATTTTGTATTCTTCCATCAGCTTCTCCACCAGGTTGGATGTGAATTGGCTTCCTTGATCTGTCACAATTTCTCTTGGAACACCAAAGCGAGTAAAAATATCCTCATAAAGAAAATGAACAAATGAATTTTCAGTAGCAGATACTAATGCTTTGGCTTCTACCCATTTAGTAACATAATCAGTACAAACCAATATATACTTCTTTTGCTTAGATGGTGGATTAATAGGTCCAATGAAATCTAAAGCCCATTTTTCAAAGGGTTCAATGAGTACCTGTTTTTGCAATGGCATTTCATTTGAAAGGGTAGGTTTCCCTACTCTTTGGCAGCTGTCACACCTTTTGACATATTGTTTTGCATCTTTGAAGAGGAAAGGCCAATAATATCCTAAAGAGAGGATTTTATAGGCCGTCCTTTTGTCTGCAAAGTGTCCACCGCATGGTTCATCATGACATGCCTTAAGAATATCAGGCATTTCATCTTCCCTGACACATCTTCTGATCACAAGATCTGGCCCTGTTTTAAACAATTCGTTAGAAATCCATGAATATTTTGAACTTTCCTGAATAATCTTTCTTCTTTCACTTGGAAATAAATGTGGAGGCAGTTTCCCTGTAACCAAATAGTTAGAAATATCTGCATACCAAGGGGTCTTAGTAGTTACTGCAAACAAGTATTCATCAGGAAACTTATCCTCTACAGGAGAATCTTCTTTAGTATTCTGAATCCTAGACAAGAAATCAGCTACTGTATTTTGTTTCCCTGGTCTATCCAACACAGTAATATTGAATTCTTGTAAAAGTAAGAGCCATCTTGTCACTCTGCCATTAGTAACAAGTTTGTTCATTAAATATCTAATTGCAGAATGGTCAGTATGAATAAAAGTTTCATAGCCTGTTATGTAATGTCTAAACTTATTAATTGCATGAACAATAGCTAAAAACTCTTTTTCAGTCACAGTATAGTTCAACTCTGTGGGAGTCAAATTTTTACTGGTGTAATAAATGGCATAAGGAATTAAATCTTTTTGACCCAACACAACTCCAAGAGCTGTATCTGAAGCATCCGTAGAAATATGAAAAGGGAGTTTCCAATTTGGTCCCCTCAAGATAGGTGCTTCAGATATTTTTGTTTTCAAAGTTTCAAAAGCTGATTGACAATCAGGATCCCATTTAAATTCACAGTCTTTTGTAAGCAATTTGAGGAGTGGAGATGCTATTTTAGTGAAGTTTTCTATAAATCTTCTATAGTAACCAGTAAATCCTAGAAAACTTCTAACATCTCTTTGACAATTTGAAATAGGCAACTTGGAGATGACTTCAACTTTTGATCTATCAACCTTAATCCCATCTCCTGAAATATGATGTCCTAAAACAATCCCTTCAGTAAACATCATAAAGCATTTTTCATGGCTTAATGGAAGGTTTGTTTCTTTACATCTTATAAGAACTTTTTCCAAATTTTCTAATGCCTCTTCAAATGAATTACCATAAACTGTAAAATCATCCATATAAACCTCTACACAATCATGGATTAGATCAAAAAAAATTCCTAGTACTGCTCTTTGGAATGTTGCATGTGCATTACATAACCCAAAAGGAAGTACTCGGTAGGCAAAAGTTCCCCATGGACAAGTAAATGTGGTCTTATCTTGATCTTCAAGTGCTACCTGAATTTGATTATAGCCACTAAAACCATCCAAAAATGAAAAGTACTTTTTACCTGCTAATGTATCTAATACCCGATCAATAAAAGGCAAAGGAAAGTGATCCTTCAAAGTTGCTTTGTTCAACTCCCTGTAATCAATGCATACTCTCCATTTACCATTCTTTTTAGGTACTATAACCAAAGGAGAAACCCATCGGCTATCTAAAATTGGATAAATGAAGTTTACATTGAGTAGTTTTTGGAGCTCTTCTTTCACTATCTCCCTAAGGTTTGGATTCATCCTTCTCTGAGGTTGTCTGATTGGTCTACTATTTTCCTCAATATAGATATGATGGATGCAAGTCTTAGGATCAATAACTTTCATATCAGTATACTCCCATGCAAATGCAGTAGAATGTTTTTGCAAGATTTTGGTTAGTTCTTCCTGTTGTGACTTTTCCAAATTTTTGTTGATATTCAATGTTTTTCCTGGAAAAATCTCAATGGTAGAACTACTGAACTCTTCCATAGAGTAAAGAGACATTTGTCTTGATGATAAATATTCTATGTCAGATTCCAACTGAAATTGTGTGGGGTCATATTCTGAAGATGTCTCAAAATTTTCTAATGTGTCCAGAATTTGACTATCCTCACTGATTTCAGAAATGGTAAAGACAGGTTGTATAGTGTCCTCATCATCGACCCATTCATTGT
This sequence comes from Pinus albicaulis, assembly GCA_034641835.2. NCBI lineage: Eukaryota > Viridiplantae > Streptophyta > Pinopsida > Pinales > Pinaceae > Pinus > Pinus albicaulis. The sequence continues at coordinate 597,806,629 of CM076574.1, forward strand.
CTCCTACTTCTGTGATTGCTTTTGCTGGAGGATACAAATTGAATTTTTTTGTCGAATTACCATTAGAAATGTACATATCCCCAGATCTACAACTAATAAAAGCATCAGCTGTGGCTAGCCAAGGTCTTCCTAAGATAAGTGGGTGCCCTCCTAGATTACTCTTGGGAGTCAAAATCATAAAATCTACCGGATATTCCCAAGAATCTAAGGAGACTGAAATATCTTCTAATACACCATCTGGTTTAATAATCGATCGATCTGCAAGTTGCAGTAAAGTAGGTGTAAAAAGAAGGTTAGGAAGTTTTAACTGTTCCATAGTCTGTCTACTCATAATGTTGATAGCAGCCCCTAAGTCAATCAATGTGTTTGGAATTTCTATTCCATTTATATGTGTCTTGACAATTGGACTTCCTGAATCTACATACTTCTGCATAGTAATTTTTCCCATCATAATGTCTGCAATCTTTCCTACCAGGTGGATTCTTCTTGTGTCTTTTAGTTTCCTTCCTGGTCTTTTGAAACTCAACTCCTTTATGGTTTTTGCTAGAATAGGAATTTCTGGAATGGCTTGTAGCAATGGAATCTTGATACAAACATTCTTCAATTCATCTAGAAAGTCATAGTTAGGCAACAAGATTTGTTTTTCCACCCCCTTATCAATTTGTAGTCTTTCCAGAAAAGGAGGTGTAGATGAAGATGTTGGTTGCTCAACTATAGGAGTTGTGGGTGTTAACTTTTCTTTTTCTTTTTGCATGCTTGGATTTTGAAGAGATGCTTCCTCATAACCTTTATTGACTTAAAGAGAGTCCTCCTCAGAGGTATCTTGCTCTTGAATATCTATAGAAGGTTTTTCTAAAACTCTACCAGATCTGAGTTGTACATCGTTGAGAGGAACAATCATGTAGGTAGGAAATTGTTGTCCTTCTACCATATAAGTAGTCTAAGGATTCTTATTGTTAGGATTTGGCAATGGCTGAGCTGGAAGTTGATTTGTTTTCTGTTGGTATGGAAGCATGAGTTGAGGATTTGGATTTTGTTGAGAAGGTTGTTGTTGTGGAAATGGCAATGAAAGTTGTGGATTTGGGTTTGGAAGTTGTGGAGCTTGTTGATTTTGAAAAGATGGAGGATATTGATAAAATTGAGCAAATCTCCCATAAGGATTTTGCATCCCCTGTACCCATGGATGATATGAGTTTTGATGTTGGGGCCAAGGTTTTTGCCAAGGATTCCAATTGGGTGGGGTTTGAAGATTCATAGACATAAAAGAAACCCCTTGAGAGATTGAAAGAAACTCTGTCTCCATGAAAGAAAATGATTCTACCGACTTGGAGTTTTTGAAAAATACAAATTTTGAAAGTCCAGTGAATAAAAGGAAAAACTGATCCTCCCATATCTTCAGCTACAAATCATACATGTTTCTACAACTTTTGCATCCAAGGGACATTCCTTTAAAGCATGTTTCTTTCTACATTTTGGACAAAAGATGGCTAAAGCATATGTTTCTGCTTTCTGCTTGTTTTGGATTTTAAGGGTGTCTAGTTGTTCACTAAGGCTCCCTAAGATATCAGTTTTGAACTCATCAAGCATATTACCAATCTCTGCCCTACTTACTGATCCAGTTGCACATTTGTTAGCCCTAATAAGAGAAGGATCCCTAGGCCCTTTTCCTGTTTTAGATTTTCCTCTTGAGAGATGGACACATAGTTCTGTTATGTCACGAAGTGGAAGTTGAGAAATGTCTCCTTTCCCCATCATGTTAAAAATATCTATCCATTCATCTCTAATGGCTTTTAATATGAGGGCTTTCAAGGTTTCATCATCTAAGTTGCTCATCTTTGCTCTTTTCAAGTTGTACTGAAATCTTTCAAGTAAGTCTTCCAAATTTTCATCTTCTTTTTGCATCATTTTGAATACCTCATCCTTGTGATTGGTGGGCATACAATAGTCCAAGTATCTATCCAAAAATGTTTGCTTCATATCATTCCAAGTCCTAATAGATTGAGTGGCTAATCCCATGAACCATTTCAAAGTAGCTCCCTTCAATGTTGAAGGAAACAGTTTGAGTTTTTGAGAGTCTTCCATATAGTCATAGGTTCGGCACACGACTTCAAACTCAAACAGAAATGTTTCAAGATCCTCACTTCGCAATCCATAAAAGTTGGGGAGGACAGATGATGAGATATTTTTCATTGTTGTATGAGTTTCCTCATCAAATATAGGGAATCCAAACAAGTTGTATCCTTCCCTATTTCTTCCATTATTATCTTCACCATTGTTGTCTCCATTGTTTCCTCCTCCTCTACCTCTACCTCCAAATCCATCTATTATTTCCTCTGCCATGATAGTTTCTTTAGATTCCTTAAAGTCCTCTGGTTCTTCTATCAAGGGAGGATGAGAGGGAGTCTCTTCCTTTTCTAAATGAGATTTAGTAGGTGGTATAGGAGAATCCTCTAATTCAGCTGCTCCTTGAATTCCAAAAATCTTAAGGCTAGGGGTAGATGGTGGTGAATCTTGTCTATGCCTTGAAGAATATGGAGTTGTGAAAATCGAACTCTTGGCTTTAGCTATAAACCTTCCCCTAGAATCTCTTGCTCTATGCATGTCATTTTTTATTTTTTATTTTTTATTTTTAAAAAAGTTGGGCTAATAATTCTCTTTCTGATCTTCCAGGTCACACTAGGTGCAAGAAGAGAGCATACTTAAGAAATTACTAAACCAATAACTCTCTTTTCTGATCCTCCAGATCACACTAGGTGCAAGAGGAGAGCATACTTCAAGAAGTTATCAAGTTTTCCTTTCTTTTATGATTTTATGGAGTTGTGAAAATCAAACTCTTGGCTTTAGCTATAAACCTTCCCCTAGAATCTCTTGCTCTATGCATGTCATTTTTTATTTTATTTTTTTTTTTTAAAAGTTGGGCTAATAATTCTCTTTCTGATCTTCCAGGTCACACTAGGTGCAAGAAGAGAGCATACTTAAGAAATTACTAAACCAATAACTCTCTTTTCTGATCCTCCAGATCACACTAGGTGCAAGAGGAGAGCATACTTCAAGAAGTTATCAAGTTTTCCCTTCTTTTATGATTTTGTTTTTTTTTTTTTTTTTAAGAAATTGGCTACCTAGTTACACTTCCCCGGCAACGGCGCCAAAATGTTTGGTCAATTTAGTGTGTCCTAAATTGCTGCATTTAATTTGTCAATCCGGGAATCGTAAGCTGATGAAGTGCGGCGCACTATATGTGCAAGATCACCTATTTCTTAACTTTTTGTCGTTTTTGGTTTTCTAAGGTGAAATGGAAATTCTAAGATGAAAACAAGTTTGGTTATGTTTGTTCAAGGATGTGATATCCCCTATAATGATTTACCAACTTGAAACTTTAAAAAGCAATTTGAAATTTACAATGACAAGACTTGAAAGGAAATGAAAATGTGCTGCTGAAATGAAAAGGTGCTGGTAATCTAATAAATCAAAACAATGAACTATTGAGCATGAAAACTAAACTATTCTTGCTGCCAACTAAACATAAAAGAAACTATGCTTAAGGAAATTCAAAATTGCAACAAAATAAATCTAAATCAGATTACATCAATTTATCTTCTGATCCTTCATCATTAGTCCAGCTATGATTTTCGGAAGTAATCATAAACAATTCGAGTAACTGATATTTTAATTTGCTAAAAGTAAACTAATACTAAACCATACACTTATGATTCAATCCCTCACCATCAGTCCAGCTGTGGCTTTCGGAGGCAACTGAAGATGTCATGCATGATTTAATATATCTAAATTTGCAGAAAAGAAACTAATACTAAACTACACATTTCATAGTACAATCCTCATCATCACCCAATTGTATTTTATAACCAAGATGAAGTATGAAGGTATTTAGTATATAATATATCTAAATTTGCGCAAAAAAACTAATACTGAAACGCATGACTTGATAATGATAACTCTCACTATCATCCACCGTATTTCTTGAGTCAAAAGATGCTAAGAGCGATTAGGAAGATCTAAATTTAACTAACAAGGTATAAGCACACTAAATTAAACAAAAGCTGCTATTGCTGCTAAGGGAAAATCAAATTGAAACAGAATAATGTTAGTTCATGTCATAATAGTCAATCCTTAGTAAAATGCTCGTCATTAATCATAACTCAACAAGAATGACCATCGTTGATTATCAACATAAAACATAAAAGGCAGAAATGAAATGGAAATTATGGAAGTTTATAAACAGAAATGAAAAAAATACAATATATGAACATATGAATGGATTATGACACAATGAAATGAAATTAAAATTATACACTAATGCAAAAAACCTGAGCTGAGCAGGGGCCCTATACACTAGCCTTGGCAACGGTCCTCAAATACGAATTAAGTTGAAAAACAGAGTCTTCTCATATTAAAAAGCAGTCATTACAGAATAGTAATTTTACGGCACAAGTGCAGCGTAATCACTACAGAGCAGACTAATCAAAAGATAACAGAGACTACATTCACTAATATCGACTAACTTCATATGCGTATGCAAACGCAATATGTATAACAATAAACTATAACTGTTTCCTAAAGTTCATGCTAGTGGAGAGCACGTAGACCACTACGTCCACGGATATAGGAGCATGGTCAGCAGCAATCTACGAGAGGGATGCTTTTGAATTTGACTTCTAGAACCCCGTACAAGATAACGATTTATCCTCAGCAACTTAGAAACGGCCGTATGAATCTTCATGTGACACGAAACAGAGTCCGGCCGACATGAGACTCTATGGTTGACTTCCATGTGGACGCCTTGACCGCGGCTTCTTTAGATGAGTTTTCTCAAACCAATAGGACACGAACCATGTCCACGTCATTCCTGACCTGCCCATGTGGCTCGTTTTCCTTGTAGACACCTGTAGCATAGAGTTTCACAAAATAGTCATGAGAAGAAAGCAGAATAAGGAAAGTGGCAAGATTCCGCAGCTGAATGAACAAAATCTAGATCAAATAGCAAACACAAAAATATAATTAAAAACCATGTTAGATGCTCTTTTGCACATGATATTGACAATTTGGGAGGTTTAGGTGAGTGAAAAAGGTATATAAAAGTGTATGGAAAAGATGCAGATTTGGGACTCAACAATCTCTATCTCATATTCTTGGACAAAAGGGCATGGAGATCCCTTTTTCAAAAGAGGATCCTCTTATTGAAAGGTTTCCCATTCATATTGAAGAGGAAGAGAAGGCTAGAGGCAACAATGCTGTCAAATCCAGGGCATATCTAGCACCTCATGCAGAGGTAGATGGAGCACTTGCTACAACAAGAGGAATTCTTGTATCATTGCAAGAGTTTCCTAAGGATTTCATATGTGGAGATCAAGGCACAATCCATGAATAACATATGCCACTATTGATAGATTGTGAAACCTTGCAGATGAAAGGAGAAGGTAGGGAGGAAGGTCAACATCATATGATTAGGAGCACACACCCCTATCTATTCTAGAATATTGATGCAAAAAAGAGGTAGAATGATTTGCAGAGTGAGGGCAGGGACAAAGTTGTCCATTCATATAGATAGTTTTCTCTTGATATTAATGTCTCATTGCATGGAGGCATTCCACCGGGGAGACCACTAGATCAGGGGATGATGAGAGATGCTTCATATTTGGTTGCACCACTCATTGATTCCAGAGGGGTCAGGACCTTAAGAGGACTTGATACAGTGCTAAAAGTCTTGGGTAAAATCAAGGAGAGGGGAGGCGTTCTCCCAACATCATCATTACCCACTCTCTTTTCAGATTTTGCGTTGTGGCAGGAGTAACATGGGAAGGATAACAACCTTCCAACTTGCACCTTTGGCATGGGAGATGTCAAAGAGGAGGAAAACCATATGACAGATTTTCTTTGTGATAGATCATCATCACTGTCACTATGGAAGATAGATCCATATTGGAAATCCCAACTGTTGGTTGATTATTCCAAGGATCTTTTTACTTGTATGATATTTTATTACCAATTACATGAGGAGGAATATTCAGTCAGAGATGAGGTCATCTACTATCATAGTAGGATCTTCTTATCTAGAGCTTCCAAGCTCAAGGAGAAGTTATTACAAGCAGCTCATGAATAGTTTCTCTTTAGCCACACTTATTCTATGAGAGCATACCACACCATCATGGAGGGGTACACTTGGGAAGGCTTTGAAGAGGAGATATATCAGCATTTGAGGAGCTGCATGGATCATGTCGAGATGGAGGAGATACATAACTCTTTGAGGGAGTTATCACAACCACCTCTTTCCTCTTTGAGAATGAGAGGGGATTTATCTATGAACCACTCCAATTTCATGAGAAAAGCATATGGTAAGGATACTGTTTGGTTGCATAATTATTTATATAATGAATATGTGCATTCCTTAACCATACATGTGTAGGAAATTGCTCCAAGAAGGAGCGTTATTCCTTCTAGACTTCATGATCTACTTGAGGCCATAAGTAGCATTGATGATGGCCACTCCCTAGGAGGTCTTGGGGAGATGATATCTTATGTAGGGTATTCTCAATTTGCGCCATACACCATGCACCCTCTCCATGTGGCAGCAAAGAAGTGGTTGGGAAGCCACACATCATGCCATCTTCTGATGTAGTTAAGAGTTAAAATGTGCTGGTTTCACTTGAGGGACCATTGTCCTTCTCCCTTTTTACATATGGAAGCTAGCATGATTTTAATTATGATTCAATATGCTGATATTGTTCTTACCTTTGTTGGGAACATGTTTGGAGGAGAGACACATTGGTTGGATGTGTCCATGAGGAATGAAATTTTCCACACCTTTTATGCTTCATGTTTCAAGAGGAGCCTGGGAGATGATATGGCCACCACATTAGATTACTTGCTTCTTCATGAGGTGGGCCATGTGATTGTTTGGAGCACTTGGGATATGCCTCTCATGAACAATTGGGAGAAACTTTTCTATGAATTATCATGTTGGAAGGTAATTCATTTCATTTGGATGATAGCATGGAGATGGGAGTCTCTCATTGGGAATGAGATCCCCTATTCTTGTTATCGCTCCTACCTTGAGTAGGCCATTGGAAAGCAAGAATTTTTCCACTTACACCTTCCAATTTCTCATGATGTGAGCCATTTGGTTTTGCATACTTGGGAGGAACCTTTGGAGGGCAGATTTATTGTAGATTATTTTGAGCAGTGGTGGGGACTATTGATTAGGAGGCCACAAGAGGAGGAGCGGAGGAATTTTGCTCCACCTTTATAGTTTCTTGAGGACAATCAACATTTTGGAGGGGAGGATGGTAATGTTCCTAAAATTTAGCTTTTAGCTAAATGGAATATTATAGATCATGTTGTCACTAGGTAGGTGAATAAGTGGGTAGGGAGGCCCTTATATATCCTAAGCAACAATAAAAACATTTCAAGTGTGAAATGAGGCCTTCTAAGCAGCTAAATAACGCACCTTTGAGTGTGAACAGGGGTTGGATCATGTTGAACCAGTCAACTTTGACCAAGTCAACAATAATGTTATGGAGGAGTGGAGATTAAATGACGAATAACGCAGTTTTGGAGGGAGATGGATTGCATGGAGGAAATGACCTAATTGAGCGGGGCCAAAGGCAAGGAAGCTCATAATATGTATAAGGAAGAGGATGGAAGCCATATGGGATTATGTTTGGATTATTATTTTGTATGTGGTCTGTTTATACTTCTTGCATTCTTCAGCTATTTAGTTGAGATTGTTGTGATGTTTAGCACCGAGTGTTCCCGAGCGGGAATCCCACCTCTTTCCTTGTGAGGCCTCTTGGAAGAGAATTTATTTTCATTTCCAAATTTAGGTTTTCAGGCCAAGCTAAAAATTTCTTCATCAGCGCAGTTTCTGCAGGATATTGTGTTGTGTTGCAGGGTGTTGCAATGGAGGGTTGAGAAACCCACTTTTTGAGCTAGTTTCTCATAGGAAGAAGGATTCCTTCTCTTGGGAGATCAATTTCGAGGGATCTTGGACATATTTCAGACCTTTGGCACCAGGAAAACTATTTTCCATCATTTATATCATTTTTCCAGCTGGGAATTGCGTTATTTTGGAGGGCAGCTTCAATGAGGGATCTCGTGGCTCCTTTGGAGTGTTTTCTTGTGATTGAAGTGTTTAGCCTTTCATTAGAGGAGACCTTTGAGGGGATCTACATCAGATCTACAATATTTCAGCCTTCTACACTCATGTGCTTCAGTTTACAATGAATCTTCAGCCCCAGGGTTCTAGATCCCATCTTATATAGGGTGTATTTTTGAAAACCCTTTTCGAGTTCTTTGTAGGAGCTTGTGTAAAGCATAGATCTGTATTTGTTATATTTTTTGAGGCATATAACAGCCTTACATATTCTGTACATTCCTTTTCTATAGCAGTGCATTTATAACTGCTCTGTAGCAGTCTTTCGGCATTTTGTATTATAGCAACAGTTCATATTCAGGAGTGCTTGCTTATGGGAGACTTGTTTCCTCATTGTTTATGATTCATGCCTCACTATTTTGTGTTGATTTGCTTATTTAATACATGATTTTATGTCTCCATATTGGTCTCCAATGTTAATGAGTTGATTTAAACTGATATTTCTAGTTTTGTGTTCATATATTGCTGCTTCCCCATTTGGGAATATTACAGGGAAGGAGTGTGAACTCCTCCCTAGTTTGGTTGAGCTCCATGTTGTCATGAGAAGGCTTTGGAACTTAGTTTTAGAAGAACTTAGTAATGGGAAACTTGGCTTACTAGATCTTAAAGGGGGGGGGGGCACAACTGAACCTTAATTAAAACATCATGACAAAGAAAGGGGAATTGGAGAATTGATTGCTATGGTGTTTCTAAATGACATAGGGGAAACACTCTCCTTGGTTGATTGGCTAGAATTCAAGGGGACTCACTCATTTTTATTGTTATTTTTATGGAATTTATATTGTATTGTCTTTTTAGTCCATTGTCTATGGGTTTTCTAATCTTTTTATTTTTTCGAGTTGGGATAAAGGCCCTATAAAGCAAGAGGTTTTCTCCATTGAGGGTTATAGTCTAGTTTAGCCCAAGGATATTGGGGTTTCCATTCATTTCTAGGTTTCTTTTTGAATTTTAAATCTTGGTGGAAGGTGTGTTTGGTTAGGTTAGCATCTAGGGAGGTGTCCTACTTGCCAAGGGCAAAGGACGTGAGGTGTTAGATAAGCTAGAGGAAGTAGGAAGAGGAACAACAATTAGGGGAATTGTAGGGCCTCCCCTCTACCCACCCAAATCATCCCTTCAAATTTGCAAGTGGCACCTTGGAGATGAATTTTTTTTTTCCATAATAAGTGCTCATAAGGGAAAAAGAGATATGGAGGCATTAGAGAAGAGAAGGAAGAAAGTGATTGTGGACCAAGTTCCTAAGGAAGTTCAAGGACGAGTATCTGAATTAGTCTACTCATGTACACAAGAATTAACATTTTCAATGATTGTTATAGCATCATTTATCACCACTATATACTTGATGACTTATGCATTGGCCTTGGGAAGCCCTTCCTTTCAGACTTGGTCACATTTCTCAAAAACAATATTTTAAAATCCATATGCGACTCTGCCCAGATTTTTCTGCATGCACACGCGGGTCCATCATAGCTAACCTTCGTATGCTATTTAAAATATTAAAAAATATATAAATTTTCCCTATTGTTAAGGTGGGGTTTACAGTTTTTTCTGTAGCTTAACTACACCAAACCGTGGCCTAATTGTTCCCCAAATGAAAAAAACTAATTTGTGGAATTATAAATACGCCTCAAGGAATGGCCTAAGGGAGGAAGAGAGAGAATTATAGATATTATAGCCTGTTATATCCCTGATCAAGTCTGATATTTCCCCCGTTCCCCCTGCACTTCCCAGATTTTCAGGAAACCCTTGTTTCCTTGTGATGATCACCCTCATTCTATGTGACATCCTTTGTGCACCATTCATGGAAGAAGCTTTGTGAGGCTAGGGCTAGACGAATTTGAAGGACAGTTGTTAGTATGGATATTAATCGCAAGTGTACGAAAAAAGACCACTTTAGTTGTGCATAAAAAACAACCCTAACAACAAAGGTGGCTGCCAATATCTTTAGATCTAAAATTAGTTAACCAAGATAAATGCTGCAACAATCTAGATCTATGCATTAAAAGACACTAAGCAGTAAATAAAAACAAGAGTTACTCCATACATCCAATAGACAAGACAAGAATATGTTGAATGAATTTTGTATTATTGACACCTGGGAGAAAAACATAGAAGGATGTTACCAGTTCTCCTCAATGGGATGGGTTCTTGTAAGTCCTTAGCACTTTAGATCTAAAATTCTTCTCTCTTGATGGTGTAGAAAACCCAGACAAAAATGGAACTCAAAGGGAGCTCACAAGCAAAAAGATAGAAAAATACAACAATGATGGTGGATCAAAGTTAGAGCAAAATTATAGATCCAGAGTGATCTTTAGGCAACAAAAGGTAGTGAATGAATGGAAAAACCCTTCTATTTATAACAAAATGTTGAGTTAGTCTAGATATTGGTGCATAATTAAAATATTATTAACCAAATCAAGATCCAACTTTTATGGAATATTTTATTATATTTGTTGGAGGGAAAAAGAATTTGACTTGGGTCAAATCCCTTTATTTGTAAATAATAAATAAATAAATGATTTATTTATTATTTAAAGGATGTGGTTGAGTAATAATCAAATAAATAATTATTTATTTAATTATTTATAAATGATTTAGTCAAATTTAACAAGGAATATTATTTAAATAAGGTTTAAATAATTATTCCTTGAAAATAATAAGACAAATAATGATTTATCTAATTAATTTTCCTATTTTGGGTTAAATATGACCAGGAATATTAATTAAACTATTGTTTAACTAATTATTCCTTGAGGAAAATCAAATAAATGTAGATTTGTTTAATATTTCCTCATGGGGTTTCCTATTTAGCCCATAAACAACTTAATAAAGGTGGTTTACTAAGTTATTTTTCATAGTGAAAACAATTTTACTTAGGGTAAAATTGGTCTTACATTGTGTACTTGGGTCCATCTAATAGTAATAGGTTAGATGACCAAAAAATGGTGTAACAGATTGCCCCCCAACGTGCGAGCGTTAGGAGCTAATTGTATGACCTAGGTATGTTGTAATAACTCAATCACTAGGCACCAAAGGGGAAGTCAAAGAGAGAGAAATATGAGGTAGACCGAAGCACTAAAGGACTAGACCCTGAGGAGGCGAGACTTACAGGTGCAACAAGTCTCTTTTATGAGTGAGTACCTGTGCTATAGGTGGCGGGGGAGGCATACTTATGCTTGCCGAGACAAATAATAATGCGTCCACTAAACAAGGGATTGAACAATATAGTACATGCTGGCATAAACATGAGCCAGGTAAAAACATGATAATAGATCCCACATACATACTGTGCCTGGGATAACATCCAGGACTTAACAATAATATCTGAGTACATGAGATACAAATACAACCTAAATGCCCCTGTAAATAGGAAAGGGCTCTGAAAATATGACTGATATATGCAAACGAAAAGGCACTAGAACCGGCTGAGGTCGACATCACCAAATCTATGGAACTGCATCAAAGGTTGTAATGAAGAGGTCATCCGAGTATGTGGGGGGCTACCTGTAGGGCCACCCCCTCATGAGGGCTGAAATATCTCACACACACTTGGGAATCGCCGGTATCATCTGCTGCATCAATGAACCATCAAGTATACGGATCTTGGTCATGCTGAAAGGAGCTGGAGTTAAGAAACAATCAAGTCAAAGGGAAATAAGGAGTTCCTTTGCCTGATCCGAGGCACTGAACAATAGTGGAAGCTGGAACCAAGAGCTAGTAAATTTGGCCCAATTTCCGACGGCCAATTCGTCGCTATTCCGACACATAGTCATCATAAGAGCGACAGTTCAAGGAAGGGAAAAACGTGGTTTTCCATCCTGTCACAATTCTGACGCACTTATAAAGTGTCGCACTACCGACACTTTTTCCGTCGCTTCCAAACAAGCGTCGCTCTTTCGACGTTTCCCAAACCGTTGCGCTTCCGACGTTTCTAAACTGTCACACTTCCAACGAAATGTGGTCCGACGTTTTGAATGTCGCTCTTCTGACGTTTGTAAACTATCGCAATTTCGACGAAATGTGATCCGACGTTTTGAACGTCGCTCTTCCGATGTTTGTAAACTGTCGCAATTTCGACGCAATGTGGTCCGACGTTTTGGACGTCGCTCTTCCAACGTTTGTAAACTGTCGCAATTCCGACGAAATGTGGTCTGACGTTTTGAACGTCGCTCTTCCGACGTTTGTAAACTATCGCAATTTCGACGAAATGTGGTCCGACGTTTTGAACGTCGCTCGTCCGACGTTTTTATACTGTCGCTCTTCCGACATTTTTAAGCTGTCACAATTCCGACACGTACAAGGCATCGGTATACTGACGGCAAGTTCAATTTAAAAAAAAAAAATGAAACTTTAAAACAAGACAATAAATCTCCAAAATTTGTTATGAATTGTGGGCGTTCCAATGATCGTGAAATATTAATATAATAAACCACCCCGCAGCGCTTCGACTATAAACAATCATATAAACATGGCTCTGTATTTCAAAATATAGGTTTAAAATAGAAACAGGGCAACATTTTTTTTTTTCTAATTGTTATGAACATAATTCGACCGTGAAATATTAATATAATAAACCACTCTGCAACGCTTCGACTATAAACAATCATTTTATTTTTCACAAGATTAAAAATGTTGTTTTGAATATATTATATGAAGTAAAACAATCCATGAAGTCATTACATTTTCACATCTGAAGATTGGAACCCAAATATCCATCCAGAAAAATGGAAGTCACCCCAATTAATGATAAGAAAAATACCCCATGTCACATACGAGGGACATGATATAAAACCCGATAATGGTCCACATGGAGATTATAAACAATGCGAAAGCATCCAAATATGCCCGAGGCATCTATAAGAAAGTGAAACAGCAGTATGTAGAATAGTAAAGCAACAGATAGAGTACCAACGTCCATTGTTCCAAATACAAATTAAAGTACCCAAAATCCTTGAACAGAGAAAAACGCTAATCATGTGAGGAGTGTGATATGTCCAAAATATAAAAGGACCATCAGACCATATCAATAAACCATCATCGCTAGTTTTGAAGGCAGAGTGATAAACATTAATCATTTTTTTTCACAAGAGAAAAAATGTTGTTTTGAATATATTATATGAAGTAAAACAGTCCATGAAGTCATTACATTTTCACATCTGAATATTAGAACCCAAATATTCATCCAGAAAAGTGGAAGTCCCACCCCAGACAATGATAGAAAAATACCCCATGTCACATACAGGGACATGATATAAAACCCAGTGACGGTCCACATGGAGATTATCGACAATCTGAGAAAGCATCCAAATATGCCCGAGGCATCTATAAGAAAGTGAAATAGCAGTATGTAGAATAGTAAAGCAATAGATAGAGTACCGACGTCCATTGTTCCAAATACAAATTAAAGTATCCAAAATCCTTGAACAGAGAAAAACGCTAATCATGTGAGGAGTATGATATGTCTAAAATATAAAAAGACCATCAGACCATATCAATAAACCAGCATCGCTAGTTTTGAAGGCAGAGTGATAAACATTAATCATTTTTTTTTTCACACGAGAAAAAACGTTGTTTTGAATATATTATATGAAGTAAAACAGTCCATGAAGCCATTACATTTTCACATCTGAAGATTGGAACCCAAATATCCATCCAGAAAAGTGGAAGTCCCACCCCAGACAATGATAGAAAAATACCCCATGTCACATACGGGGACATGATATAAAACCCAGTAACGGTCCACATGGAGATTATCGACAATCTGAGAAAGCATCCAAATATGCCCGAGGCATCTATAAGAAAATGAAATAGCAGTATGTAGAATAGTAAAGCAACAGATAGAGTACCGACGTCCATTGTTCCAAATACAAATTAAAGTACCCAAAATCCTTGAACAGAGAAAAACGCTAATCATGTGAAGAGTGTGATATGTCCAAAATATAAAAAGACCATCAGACCATATCAATAAACCAGCATCGCTAGTTTTGAAGGCAGAGTGATAACCTGTCAACACATAAAATAGTATCATAAAGCGGATACAGGAAATGTGCAGAGACATGTACTGTTGATATAAGCCTCACACAAAAAGCATCCATGATAGAGCAAAAATATGTATAAACCCAGGGTCGATTGTATGTTCTGGCTCGCTTGTTCCCGGAAATAAAAACCATCTGCAGAAACCCAGGCTCGCTTGTAAGATCAGGCTCACTTGATTCCAAAATTGGTAACCATCTGTTGCATCCGAGATGTAAGGTTCAGGCTCGCTTGTTTCCATTAGTAGCCTGCTACAGCATCCACCCTGTTCATAGCAAAAAGGTTCCTATAGATATACAGAGAAAGAGTATAATACGTAGACCATATAAACATGGCTCTGTATTTCAAAAGACAGGTTTAAAATAGAAACAGGGCAATAATTTTTTTTTCCAATTGTTATGAACATAATTCGACCGTGAAATATTAATATAATAAACCACCCCGCAGCGCTTCCACTATAAACAATCATATAAACATGGCTCTGTATTTCAAAAAACAGGTTTAAAATAGAAACATGGCAACAATTTTTTTCTAAGTAAAGTTAATCTATTAACAGTGGGAATAAAATTACACCGAAGTCAAAAACATTGCCTAGACTCATGGCAAATTTGTCATCAAAAAATAAAAAAAGAAGATTGCCCTCATACGGGGAAACCAGTCTTGAACGTTTATAGAATTCAAAAATATTATAGAGGTCCAGCACAGTAATATAATCTAAAAGAAGCCTAATTAAGTGGGCCGCGAAGCAAGAAAAACAAATTAACCAAACTACTCCTCCGGTGGTTCCTCGACGATTCGGCACCATCCTTCGGAAGGTCCAGGATCGCCAGGTGCTATCTCCACATTCATGCCACTGCTCCCCTCCTGAAGGCCCGAATGCTGGCCGGCTTTTTTTGAGCTCAGACCCATTGAACGGGTGCATTTTTCTTCCATTTGGGCCTCCTCATGGAAAACCACAGTAATTGAAGCTGTGATTCGTGGGCGATTCAGAGAGAAATTAAAGGAAAAAAGCACAGTGCACATCGTGGGAGAAGGTGAAGCGGTGGGGAAATGAGGAGCAGGGGAGCCCATACGATGGCCAAATCCTAGAACCCGACCCCGCCCACTTCTAGTATCTGGATAGCGACCTATGTGATAATCACTGGACTGGGAAGACGACTCGGTTGAGGGGCTGGAGGGAGCGCGTAGGGGTTGACCTCTAGTGCTCCCCCTGCGGCAACGCATCTTTTGACGCAAGCGAGGCATGGGTGCAGTCTCAACAGTGGGCACAAGACGAGACGGAGAAGCAAAATTCCAAGAAACAGAGGAAGACAGACACAGACCAGACCGAGAGAAATGCAAATATGCACCAAGGTCTAAGCAGCAGTTCAGTTGGCCACTTCTCCTTCTCATCACAGTGAGCAGGCAGTCTAACCCAGCAACGAGCTCGTCTGAAAAAACATAAAAAAACGCCATTTTATCGACCCGAATGCAATGCAATCGAAGAACGCCCGTCATAATTAATCTCTGATCATTAATGAGAGCCGAAGGCTGGATCATATTGGAACATGCAGAATCACTAATAGGAGTGGAGGTCCGATCTTGAACAATGTTAAAACTTAATGTGATTTGATGTGAAAACCTTGGAACTTAATTGAATAGCATTAAAACTTAATGCAATCTGGACCCGAAAAATATTAGGGAAAATTCGATAAGAAATTTGCGTCACAACTCTCTCGTGTGAGCCAACTTGGGACCGAAAAGATTGGGAATTCAGATGGTTTTTAGTCACAAAATTGACAGTCAGTGGTGGAGCAGGCTGATTGATATAGTTTATCGCTGTTGAATTCGGCGAGCTCGACTAAAGAACAATTTTGTTTGATCCCATCTTATAAAATTTGTGTTGGTTTTCTTCCCAGTAATATTCATATTTATAATATTGAGCTGAGACTACACTAAACATGTAAAAAAGTTATATAAATTGCAAGGTAATCATTTTTATGTAAAAAAAAAAAAAATATCAAATGTGCTTTTGAAATAAAAATTCGGTATTTGGTTCATGTAGTTTAAAGGAAGGAGTGAAGTTGGAGCCTCAAAAGATGCAAGATATTACAAAATGACCTATTCCTAAGAAAATCAAGGTTCTTAGAAGATTTTTTAGACTTACATGATATTATTGATAATTTGTTAAGAACTATGCATGCATTTCAAATCCACTCACATATATCTCTTGAAGAAAATATCATTTATAAGGAATGATGAGGCTACTTTGGCATTCTCTCTTTTAATGGATGCCATGTCTTCTACACCAACATCGGTTGCACCTACTTTTGGTAAAACATTCATAGTAGAGTGTGAGGCACTAGGACAAGGAATTTACGTAACATTAACACAATAAAGGATATCATTGGCTTTTAAAAGCAAGGAATTCAAAGAAAATATTTGGTGAAATCTACGTATGAAAAATAAATGGAAGCAATATTACATGCAATAAAAAATAGGGATAGTATATCATTGGGAGGTACTTTAAAGTCAAGATATACCATGATAGCATAAAGTATTTTTTGAAGCTATGATTTTCATTAGAAGATTAACAAAATGAGGAGAAAAAATGCAAAGTTTTAATTTTGAGATAATCTGCAAAAAGGGTAAGGAAAATTTAGTACATGATGCTCTTTCTAAAATACAAGAGGCCTCAAATTTATATCCAATTACATTTTCTATTCCTAGGTGGCTAGAAGAAGCTTGCCATAATGGAAAATGACAATAGTACTAAACAAAAACTAAAATTTATAAAGGATGGGATGAACTCTATGGAGCATTGGGAGTGAAAGAGAGATATACTTTGGTGAAAATGTAGAATATTTTTATGCACGCAAGCATATTTGAATAAAAAAATATTAAGGGAGTCCCATGTCTCTTTGATGGTAGGACGCAGGGTTCCTTAAAACATCTCAAAGGATCAAAAAATATATTTTTGGAAGGAATGAAAAAGATGTGTTAAGATTTTATAGTGTGAGTTTATAGCAAATAAAGAGAGATATCAAAATCTCTAGGGTTACTTCAACCATTCCATATACATATTAAAACTATAAGATATATCAATAGACTTTATTACGGGGTTACTAAAATATAAAGGTAAGTATTACATTTTTTGTGGTCATTTATATAGACAAATTTTGTAATTTTTTTTGTAGAGCTCAAAGTACATAAGCAAATAAACATTAAATGTGTGAAGTGTTCGTGAAATAAATTCATAGTCTTCATATTTTTCCTAAAGTAATAGTAACAAATAAACTTTTGGAAATAATTATTTAATATGAGTGGAGAAACACTAACACCATAGGTTCTATATCGAAACACAATCAAATGGTGAAAGAACAAAAATAGTTAACAAATGTTTTTAAGGTTATCGTCTTCTCTTACAGAAAAGCAATCTTAATGGACAGTGGTTCATCGGAAGAATGGTAATATACCTATCACACATACTAAAATTTCCCCATTTTGGAAGCCCTTATGAACCCTTCCAACTCCTAGTATCTCATACTTTTTGCAAGATAAGTCCAAAGTATAGGAAGCAGAGTCACCTTATGGAAAATACTAAAGAAACTTTGAAAGTTATTAAGGAAAACCTTCAAATGACATGAAACATGATTAAAAAGCAAGGGAGGCAACATTGAAGTGAAGATAATTTGAGGAGGTAGTGGGTATTTTGAATTATAGCGATATAAGCAAATCTTCATTAAAGAAAAGAAGAATAAAGGAATTAGCTCAAAAATGTTATGGCCCTAAATAATTATTCATAGGATTTCACAAGTGGTATAGAAGTTATATTTCCTTCTTCTTGCATTCATAAGTTTTTTCATGTATCTTGCCTATAACAAAGGTTTTGGGAAAAAGTATGCTAATGTAAATAGAACTTCAAAATTAGATGAAGAATGAAAGTTGATTCTTGAACCACAAAAATTGTGAATAAAGTATTACATGTTTCTTTGACATATAGCAAACATGAAGTACCTAATCCAAGTTGAAAATATTCCTAAGAAGAAGGTACATGGTAAAATGATCAATTAGTGATGAAATACCCACGTCCCCAAAGGGTTAGTTGAAGTTTTGACAAGGTTTTGTTCTATATTTCATATAACGCGCTTATAGTGAATAGTTTTATTGTTTGTTAAGGTCCCACACCACAGGTGATCAAATTTGAAGGAAGCAGAGTCAATTTCAATTAGAAGGGCATATATCTATGTCACCCTTCCATAATGAAAAACTTTAAAAAAACTTTTGATTGACCCGCGATAAATTATTTTTACATTTCATTTTAGGAAAGACAAAACCATAAATGTTATAATAAAGAAGATATTTTATAGACAACAATGAAGAGGCTCCATCTTGCTTAAATATCTCATTGGCCGATGTCAACGTAAGTCTTGAAGACAACATTATAAGAATTTGGATACATGCAGGATACGAGAATTCTTATGTGTCAGTTAGTAAAGCAATTTTGACTTTGTCTCTGAGGCTTGACATAAATTTGGATTTTCTTATGAAATTTTTATTATTATTTGAGCGTTGTTTATAGATATGAATACAACAGTAAATTATGAGCATGGTGGACAATTAGTGAGCTCATGATGCCAAACCATGATGATGTAAGTTTGGAATTTAACATTTTTATATTAAGAATAATGATCAAAATCATGCATTATGCAGCAACTTAGTATGCCATAATTAATAGTAGAACATATTACTTTTGTTAATAGGTTTATGTCACGATGATCTCTCTTCTTTGGCATTTGCTGTATTGAAGATCACTATTCTAGGAATAAGGAGTTATTTTTTACATCCAAAAATAACCTAGCAGTACAGTGTGATACTGTAAGGATCTCTTTCTATGCTTCATAAGTATATATTCTTCTAAATCATATATGAAGTGGTTGTTTTGTTGGAAATTGTTTACTAGTTGGTTTCATACCAAATTCTTTTTCTCATTTTTAGAAGCTCGATACATGAAAAAGATAATGGTTTTAAAACAACACAAATATTTGAGGAATTTTTAAGGGTATAAACACCCTTTGAATATGAATTTTGAAGTCAAGTGCATGATCTTTTGTATAGGATCAAGTGTCATTTTGAATACAAATGTTTCACAGAAACTTCTCAACATCTTTCTGCGATGGGGATTAAATGACAATATTGCATCTTCTTATAATAAAAGTGCACCTCGGCCATAAGACTAAACATATAAATGTGTAGATCTAACAAGACCACACAATCAAATGTATTTTTGAGCAATCTTTGTATGAAAAATGAAAAGGAGTTTTAATAAATTATCTTAGGCAACTAATTCAATTTGATAGTAAATATTCTTAAAAGAAAACTCCAGCTAAGGCAGCCATTTACCTCCCTTTGACAAAATTTTGAGTTAGAAACAAGGGCCTTTATTGTCTTGTAAATTACCCCCAACAATTTGAACGGGGGTTTTTCTTTCTGATAACTAAACAAAAGGTTTCATTTCAAATTATTTTCGAGAAATTTAAGATACAACCATTTTCAGTTTTGTATTTCCCATACACCAGACTCATAAATTTTGACAAAAGAACCAAATTTTTTAAATACTGATAACGAATTTTTTCATAAAACTATCTTAGACTCAATAAGCCCAACCCAAAACTAAAAAACCAAACACCATAAGACCCTCAAAAATGAATCGATGATCTTAATCCGGTACTATCATGAAAATTACACCTTTACACCTCACTTATTAAATACTGTCAGCATTAGTTTTACTTCTAGCTGTATAAATGAAAAAGAGACGGATGGTGACAACATTTTTTGGAGGTTGCTTACGCTGTCAAATTTAATTGGCTTTAATTATATGATTTTTGTGACAGAAATTTACGTATATTTTGTACGGGATTGTATTTAAACTTGACAACCATCATTAACTCAATTCACCAACAATTAAACAAATAGAAATTTACATGGTTTGTAAATTCAAAAGGAGGACATGTGGAGCATTAATATTGGATCGCATGAAATTGAAAGGGAATCGAAAACACAGCTTGAGACCGAATTTTTATAAGGCACATTGGATTGAGAATTTGCGTTACAAATTGAGCGACGTTAACATCCCATTTTGGAATGTGAATTTGGTTTGAAATTCAATCTATTCATACTTTTGAAGTCCGATGGAAAGGGTTCTTTAATGTCTTGATAGTTTAATTTTATATGTCTTTAATATATACATATGTTTTAAACATATATTTATATATATATCATATAGAAATAGAAGGTGGGCCATAGAATTTAGTTTTAATTTTATTTTTTTTTAAAAGAGGGTTATTATAATATGTTTTATATGTTAGGCATATAAAAATAAAAGAACAAAAAAGCTTGGTGGTTTTTATAGATAGTAGTAATTTTTATTACACAGTGTGTAAAAGTGAAAAAGAGCGGAAGAGTGTAACTTTTTAAGTGTGTATGCACGAGCGGTGCGAAAGTGAAAAGCAATGAGATGTTTTAGAGACGGGGGAGAGTATGTTTGTTTTGAATAGTGAGTGAGTTGGTTTTATGGACATTCTTGTTTGTATGATCTAATTTTTGTAATCCCTCTCGAGTGTGAGAAGAAGTGTAATAGTTTTTTTTTGAGTTATTGAAGGGAATAGAAGTTTGTTTTCAAAGTATTGAAACTTTGTCTCTGTCGAAAGAAATTTTTATTTTCTGTGTTAGAGAAGGAGATTTATTCTCCATTCATTTTTCTAGAATTTTTCAATATTACAACATGTCTGGAAACAGCGAGATGTTGTGGTTCCATCCCAGCTAAATGTTTGTCTTTGCAATGACTTGCCTTACAACTTAGCCCCAAATATTTTCAAGCGGGTCCTCTAATTCAGCTTGATAAAAAGGCCAAAACTATAGCATTGAGATACATTTCATTACTGCTATCGATAACAATAAGAACGACTTAGCCACAACCCTTTCCTTTTATTGTTGTGAAAAGCTTTATGCATTTCCTCTAATATGGCTAATCCATAGGTAGTGATGTGATGTACTCAAATATGTTTCCTTTCACCTTTGAGTTTTACAATTATACCTACCAAATATAAGACACTTAGAGGGGGAACCTTCGCGTTAAAAAGAAAACCAGGCCTTTGTCTAGAGTACCTCCTTAGCTACGTCGCACCATCGTGCTATTTTGAGAAGACATACTTGCTCTCAGAACAACGATTTTCCCTTCGCCCCAAGGGAGTGACTTAAATAAGGTAACAGTTTCCCACCTGCTGCAAAGACAAATTAATGATACTTTGATAAGTGTACGGTGAATGCCCAGTCATATACGAAAAAAACCCTCCATGAAAAATTAAAATAACACATTAAAATCAAATATAAGTGGACAAAGGGAAAAGTCCCACTTTGCGTGAAGTTTTCACGTGCGGTGACCTTCCTTTAAACATAATTTTTTCTCTAACCCTGTGATTCTTTTGTCAACTGAGCCATCCTTGTTGAAGTACAAATCCTTACATAAACAATGACAATGCCTTTATCTCTTGTACGTAATCTCGGAGTCTATCTTACGTGAGCGATTAAAGGAAATGGAGTGAAAAAATAAAGAGAAACAATTAATAACCATAATTATCGGAAACATTACACCCCAACACCCTTCCCCTTTCCATTGTTACCCAATGAGGTAGATGTGAAAATTGTTGTCCATACTTCAAGCGAGAGGCCATCTTCTACTTATCTGAATATAAATTACAGATCTTCATATTAGTATGAACCAAAAAACATGACTCCCATTGCTAAAAACCACTTTTAAGTTGTAAGGCAAACTAAACAACTATACCCAACTTTTAGCGACTTTTGGAGCATTAAGAGAAACAACCAAAGAGTACAACCAAAATCCTCATTTTAATGAAATTTGGACTATCATGTTTGCATTAGATAATAGAAAGAAATCACGACTATATTAAGGCCAACGCAAAAGAAAATATTTAACCGTGTCTCTGTGGCACCAAAGCGGAGTTTTCATCATGAGATTTATATTTTTAGTTTAAATTCTTCGACCTCTCGTGCCCATCTGTGGATATCCCGATGGGTCTCTATCTAGTTATGCTATATACAACAAATTCCCTACTACGAGAGCACCGGTATTGATGGATCACCCCACACCATCCCACCCATAGAAATGGTGAAAAAGGAAACCGAGAAAACTTACGAAATATCTCAAGATGACTATATGGGTGGTTCTTATGAATCGACCAACCATTGAAAGCATGCTCATTAGCAATCAGAACCATGATGTGTGATGATATTGACGAGCCACTGATTGGATTTACAAAATATATTGGAAAATCTCAACTCTCACTAAAAAAAAAATAAAAATATATGGCAGCAAATATGATCCACACTGCAGTACAGCCACAGAATATTTGGGAGTGATGAGTCAGTCAGGTCTAAATGAATTATTTCCTCATAGGGAATACTGTTGCGGTGGAATGTGATACTATTTTGGATGTTGAATTCATGATCCTAATCAAAACAGGTACACTTAAAAACCAGGTACACTTTACACAAAAGAGGTGCCATAATTTCATGCGTGAAGGGGTGAATTGCAGGAGCATTGCAACGGGGGTGTTGTTGTTACATTGGCCACTAGATTGTTTATGCGGTTTTGTTACAAGTAGAATTATTGAAAAGATGATTAAATTTAGTTTCATATATATTGCTATGAAATTTAAACTGAGAGAAATTCACCTCTGAAAGAAACTCATCGATGCTAGAAAGACTTTTTTGAGCGTGATTGATAATGGTAATTTCTGTTAAAGGTAATCCCCTTGTGAAACCCAAATTTCTGAGCATTTTCTAAGAACACATTGACGAGTCATTGTAATGAAAACAGCCCTTTAGGTCCATATTACATCCAAATCTACCAAACACCAAAGATCTATAAAAAATCAAAGTGTCATGAGCTTAAGAAGAAGAGGCGAAGATAACCAATATTCTGCTTACTTATTCGAATAGTGGTTGGGGTTTTGCGTCATAGCAAAATTTGGCAGAGCCACATATGGCACATTTCTTATCGTAGAGTATGGCCGTATCGATTCAGGCGGGCAAGCACTTGCCTCGGAGCTCCATGGCCCGAGGCAAGATCCCTAAATGTTGCGAGAGTCTCATGATATTTCTGGCTTAAGCAAGCCTTACACAAACACTAGTTGAACTCAAAGTTGGGTACTAGTTTTTTAAATCAAATTCAAATTACAGAGACATATAAAGATAGTTGGGAAGAATTGGCATGCTAAAAGCAAATGAGTGATGCGGGAATGACATGGGAAGAAAAATGGAAAAGCTACATCTGGAAACTAAAGCTCATCACCAACTTTGATATTGACAACTTCCATGATGTAACCTATGAAATCGTAAATGGAGAAATCATAGTAACAATACGGTAGCATGTAACAACAAAGTCGGATTCATCCTGGGAGTGGTAATGGGAGAATCATAGTGAACAGCACGCAGGGAAACATAGAGTTACTTAAAATCAAATAGATGAAAAAACACATCTAAAACTAGATAATAATCATGAACAAGCTTAATATTGAATTATGAGCGTAAAGGAACTTAAAAAATGTGACATTACGAACACGGTCCAAGCACACAAGCAAAAATATCCTGGACATGACCCTGGTTGACAAGTTGTATTGCTCATGATACGAGAGATTTATGCCACCACTTTTTGCTGCCAAGAGTCAATCAAAATCATATCTATGATAAATACGGGTAATTGATGTATTATTTTTGCCACTCTAAAATTACATTCTTATGATAATGTTAGAACATATGTTTAAAATGTCAAAACATGCACGGAATAAGCTCCTCTTCGTTTTAAGAAAAATTATTGGGTCGCATGAACTTGGAGCAAACCTCCACAGTACGAAAGAGTAGCGAAACTAAGTCAACGAGTGACTTTTTTGTTTACTACGTTTGGATCGGGGAGGTTTGATCAAGGTCAACTCACTCCAATAAAGTATTCTATACTAGCTAGGCCCAACCATGTGAAGGTGGAAGCTCTTATGGCCCCTTCCCCCCCACATCACTCTCAATTCCCCAATACCCAATCTATATTTCATTTTTTACTTTCATGAGCACTAAAAAAAAATATTCAATAACTAATAAAAAAACATTCACTGAAAAAATACTTCAAAAACATTAGAAATTATTAGCGACATAAAAAAATAGTATGATAAATGAGTTTTTATACAGCACAACGTTCCAAGTGTATTAGCGTTTGTGCTATCTAATAATATTTTTACATTATCAAATTTTCTTTTTCTTCTTCCTATTTCTAAATCTCCTAATTACATCATCAATATCATTGTGCTCTGCTCCTGTTTCGTGCCTTTCGACCCGCACTGCTGACCTAGTTGCATAGTCACGATGTCTGGTCTCATCCAGTGACGGGGCATCGCCTACAAAAACAGATAATATTAAATTTAATTGTCAGTTTTTAAATATCATTGAACTAGTTCGGTAATATTAATAAAAAAAATTGCAATGAGATTATTTACCTGGTGCACCAGTTGTCGCCGTTGGGACTGTTGCCCTGTCTTCCTCTCTGGTGGTAAGATCCTCAAGGGAAACATTCTCTGTCATTTAAACAAAAAGGTTATAAGGACAACCATCAAGGTATAATTAGAAAAAATTATAAGTGGAAATTAATTACCGTCACGGCCCTCACTGATAGCAGCATTGTCGGCCTGGTCCCCACTACAATGATCAAGTTGCACGAGAGGATCATCTACATCTGGCTCTAAAACTGGGTTATTTACCTCGTCGGTAGTGTTGCTCCCCTGATTTAAACAAAGTTGTTAGACATTAAATTTATGGACGAAAACAAATATATTGAAAGGTTAATGTTTTACCTTATCAGGCATTGTAGATCTTGGGACCTGCCCCAAGCTTCTGCGACGTTCAACTACAGCTTGATAGCCAAAACAGAAAGAAATATTTTTATCTTCCTCTGTAGTTATTGTTCCAAAGTCATCACCCTACATTATATATGATTGTGTATTTTTAATCATATCTGATAGGATTACAAAAACGTTGGAAGGCGATACAATTAATTATAAGATGTTTAGCTACTTAATTACAATTTTTGCAGCTAATTTCAAGTAGCCACCCTGGCCGAGCTTGTGATGGCCCTTTTTCTCTATCCTAGCTTTGGTTGCCTTTGAGGTGTCAGGCAACCTAGCATCAAAAGATTGAAGTCAGATATGACGTAGCACACTTTTATCTTAGACATAAAGAAAATTAAAGCTATTGAATTAAAGTTGTAATTTACCTTGCGGGTCTAGTTGGCATTTTTCCTTCTTTCTTTGCCCTTTTCTCTTTTCCGTCATGGATGAGTGCTCTCCACTCACTCTCTGAAACTGCGAGAGGACGCTCAGATCTAGGGTTAAATTGCAATTGCGTCCTATAGGTGTCCCTGGTATATTTCAAATATTTGCCGGCTACCTGAGCCACCGCTTTTCTGTCAAATGTGCCGACCCCAAAAAGGGCTTCTAGATAATCTAGAAGTTCTTTTTTCAGGTTGGAATTCTGGGAATTCCACCCTGTACGTATGGTTGGGCCAAAAATTACCAACGCATGGCTTTCCAGAATCCTGTAGAACTCATTGTTTCCTACACAGAATAAAACCAAAAAAAGAAGAAGATATTATCATTAATTTAAAAATAAAAATCATGATAAATATGTTTTAGATAAAGTACATGAAATAGTTAAAATATTAAAATTTACCTGGGAGTTGTACATGCTTATAGGGACACCTTCATAGTTCACCAACAACGTGCCATTAATGGTCTCTGTGGAGTCGGTTAATGCGTAGCTCCGTGAAAACGCATTAATGTAGTTGGCTATATCGTACTATCACCGCTAACACGCTCGCAAATTACACAAGGTGGTTCCGCTTGGGCGGTGGTGTGTTTCGCTTCTGCACCTTCGCGAGTAGAAGGTGTACGAGAGGGTTTTTGGGCAATCTCTTGCCCTTGTGTCCCACTACCACCAACACTGGGTTCAACAAGTGCCAGAAAATGCTACATACAAAAGAACTTTTTGTTAGTTTAGTCAATGTAAAAATTAAAATCAAACTATCACAATTCATCTCATGCAGAACAAAAAAAATATCCTTTTGACTTTTTATTATTACCTGATATCTTTCTAGCTGCCTCATAAGATGTTGTATCCTCTCTTCTGTTTCAGGTGTTTGAGGCACGCCTATCAAAGTATTAAATTCCGACCTTGCATCTCGTGCCTTTTTTTGCAACAAGAAGACTGGAGATAGGGATGAAGAAAGCTCTTCCTCAAAGAGGGAATCATCAGGCGTACCATGGCTAGGTGTCTGCATATTTGAACAAAATTAATATTATTTCAATTATGTAAATAACTAAAATACCTCAAGATAGAGCAATGCTGGCACTTTACATGTTCTTCCGCTGGCCTCTTTCCACGATCATCCCGTCTCGGGGTTGTTCCTGCACTGCTCTGATCAGTCTGCCACATTGCAATAAAATTATAAATGTAAAAACTTGAAAACAATATATAACTTGAAAACACAAAATGAAAACTGAAATAATTTCTAACAAGACACCGGAAGACAGAGTTAGAGTTTCAAATATGCCTTGCATTGAATTCAGTCCTGGAAACATGTCATTGCACATTAAGGCACCCAAACAAGAGACGAGTTGAGAATGAAGACCTTATTGAATATATTGTTGGAGCAACTTCTAGTAAACTTGTTGTGAAGACATTGAGGACATTTTTGGAGCAACATTGTTGAAGCTGATGGTATAGCATTGTTGGAGACGATCTTGAAGGGCCTTGAAGTGAAGCTTTTGGAGCAACTATTGAAAAATCCTTAGAGCATTTAAGTAAGGCACTTTCTATCTTCCATCACCTTTTTTCCTTTTAATATCCTTTAAATGATTTTGTTGATATTTAATGTTTGAAATCACGTTATAATTCCTTGATTATATGTGTTTGGGGACTTTCCCTTTGAAATTACCCAAAAATACCCTGGAAATTTTATCTTCAGGATGCATGTCTGATCCTATTGTTCAATATTTTGATTGATAGTAGTAAACATAGAGAGTTAGGGGGCTCTTGACTTGGTTTGGTTGGGCCATTAGATCCCTAACATCTACTAGGGAGAACCCCTCTTGAGTTGGAGGAGAGCTAGCCCGAAGTGAAAAGAGGTTGGTGAGGTGACAATGGGGCTATTGAATTACACATGGTATCACACTTTAGCTTTAGGACTTTATCTTGAGAAGTGCGAGATTTTGCTATATCAATTCTCAAATTGTTTACAACACTATCGTTAAGAACTAATAAGAAGTGATGTTGAGGGGTTTTTGGGTATAAGAAACAATACCATTTAAAAACTAGGGTTCTCAGTCCTTGGCATTCCTTCACTTGGGCCTAGGGGCACACTAGAATAATTTCACACTAAACCATGCAAAATTAAAAGTAACTTAACAGATCCATAAAGTAATAATAATCATAATTCCTAATTTCCTATTGTACGATATGATGCAAATTATTCAAACATGAAGCAATGAAGACATGCAATGTCTAAATTTCAATATTGATGAACCAATACAAGAAGTTAGAAACTACAACTTTGATTCAATACTCTGTGTCCTAACTCCAGGAAGGAATCTAGTTTGTAGTACAAAACATGCTTCGTGTATTATCAATTCTTAATTGACAACGACTAAAGGTCATCTACCCCATCAATTCCTTCCCATTTTTTGTTTTTATGTTATATTCCTTATAAAAGTGTCAAATTTCTCTCAAAGTAAGCAACCATTGAATAAAATAAAAAATAGTTGAGATATGATTGAGAAATGGTCATTTATTTCTTGAAAGGATCTTCACAATTTCTTTGGTTGTTTTTCATCTCAAGAAACAAGAAATGACCCAAGAAACTATCGTGATGTAATATAAGAAACAACACGGTGCAATGGCCATTTTCAAAGCCAAATGATGTCCATTGAGGACATGGCCTTTATTTGGTTCCTCTTTCATAGGAGTTTCAGGTAGAAATGGAACTTTGTTGTACCATTTCCAGTAGTAAAAAGGGAAAACCTTCTTTTTCCATGGGAAATAATTTACCTTTCCTTTTTCAAGATAATCTAAATCACAAAAATATGAACTATACTGCACACATTCTTGGATAATGTGAAAGTGGAAAAGGAATACCCTACACAAGTGATGCACACATGTACATTTGAACTCTAATAGATTTTTGTAGTTGAAATGCAATGCTTGTTTTCATTTAAATGTAGGGTTTTTAAAGAAGGGAGAAATAATGGCTGCCAAATTAATAAGCGTTTCTTTGGGAAAAATTTAAATCTTGTATTGGGTGATGAAGATAATAGAGGGTATTGAATCTTGATTCTTGACATTGTGTTTAACTTGAATAACCCAAATGATTATAAATATCAGTGGATGAGTTCTTTTTTTCAAGTATGTCACTCAAAACTCTTATGTCAAAGCATTGTATGATGGCTAGCATTTGCTTGTTTCCCTTTCTTCAGTTCAATGTAAAAATTATATTAATATATTGGAGCACGAATGATAACTACAATTGTTTGCTCTGCAGTATATCCAGCCCCAAGATTATGAATTTTTTTCTCAAGTGGAGCTATTGGTTATTGATGAAGAAATGACAATCGGTATCGTCACAAAGGCTCTTACCACAAGAAAAAGGACATTGGTGTGAGGGACGTAAAGGGTCACCATAAGCTCATTGGTGAGGGTCAAAAGAGCCCCCTTGCCACCAAAGGTGTATGCCACCAAAGAAAGGGTGACATTCAAGGTCCGTCACCACCACGATTTATAGTGACGCATAGTGACCGGCCACCATTTCATACATAATGATATTTGGTCAGCCCACAATTAAACCAAACGCTACCAAAGGTGGCGTTTAAAGTATAAAATAGGTGACATTCAAGGTCCGTCACCAATAATGATTTATAGTGATGGATAGTGACCGTCACCATTTCATATGAGCAATGGTGATGAACAATAGCCTCCGTCACCAAAAAACTGAACGTCACCAAAGGTGGCGTCGCTGAAAGTATGTGTTGTGGTGACATTCAAGGTCCGTCATGAATATTAATTACAATGACAGATAGTGACCGTCACCATTTCATATGAACAACAACGATTTTTTGTGATGGACCTTTCATGGCCGTCACTATTGGTGCATATATATGGCGACGTTCATTGACCGTCACCATAAACGCATTGGTGACATCAAAGTCCGTCACAAATAATGACTATAATGACAAACAGTGACCCTCACCATTTCATATAAACAACAACGATTTATGGTGACGGACCTTTAATGGTCATCACTATTGATGCATATATATGGTGGTGTTCGTTGACCGTCACCATTTCATATTTTGGTGAGGGTCGAAAAGTCTCACCATAAACTCATTGGTGATGGTCAAAAGAGCATCCGTCACCAAAAACTGATCTTCGTCATTCCCTATATATGAATATCAGGGCACGATGGAATCGAACCACCAACCTCCTGCTTGTAAAGCATGTGCTCTTCCATTGAGCTAGCACCCTTTAAAGAATTAGACTTTAAACTAGCAATTGCCCCTAAAGGTGCAAAGATACACCAAAGGAATAGAAAATCTAGGAAGATCAAAAGTTGCTAGAAATAATATGTTCAATATACATAATAAAAAGACAATAAGAATAACTTTTGATATAATCTAACAAAGCATGTACTATGTAGGAGAATAACTGGAAAGCACAACTAGAAATTTGAATCACAACACAACAATATAAAAGAACATGCAACATGAAAGGAACAACTCCAAAGTTTGAGAAATATGAACAATCCATGGGCCTGTTCTTATATATTGATATAGATAACGAAATAGAAATCTAGATTTATGAAATTCAAGTATCACACAAGAATGTCTTGAACAAATATCAATATGTAAAATAATATTTTTTTGCATTTGGATTTACCTTGCAGAACCTTAGGAAAAAGTTTCCATAGAAACGGCCAATAAACATAACAACATGGACCTCAGGAGCAATTGTGCAGGGGATAAAATATGAAGGTAAAGCACTAGATAAGTATTCAAAGAAAATGATGAAAAGCGTATCTAGAAAGAACTAAGAACCCTCTGAAGTAAACCACGCATTTATCATCGTGACTAGTACACTTGCAAAAGAATGTTAGAATAAATTATGAACTATTCCACCAAAAAACAGTGAATTTTTCCACTAAAATACAGTTTCAAATTAATCACTAGCATGACACTAACTTCTCTGCAAAAATAGGGAAGTTTCAAGACAATGTATAATAGCTTGCATGGCAATCGTGTTGATAAAACCTTCCAAGGAATAAGACCACAACAGTCAACAAGAGTGCCATCATACTTAATACTATCAAAGAGTGGTCAATAGCAAAAGTGAATTGATGGACCTTCATAACTTGCATTGGTTCCTTATCCTTCATCCAACCCTAAAATTTTAGACCAAGGTTAACATTTTGAAGGAAAATTAAGAAAAGTCACATGATCTTGTGAAATAATATTTTTATCACTACCATTAACTATAATGCAACATTTTTTCACAAACAAAGCATCCTTGTCTAAAGTGAAGTAGTCAATGATGATTAAGACTAATTGTGGGCTTAGAATTGTTTTTCCATTTTTTTTTGAATTGTTAGAATTACCGTACTTAGTAGCAGAGGCATTCCCACCATGGATTGGGAAGTCCATAACAACCACTTATGTAACTGGGATTGTTGACTATAATCATTTTAACCTTCTCCTTCCTTTTGCTCAGCCACTGAAATATGTGTTGAGAACTCTTTGCTTATGACATCCCTCATTAGAATGGGCAGACCATTAGTGATAATAACAATATTCTCGTAACATTTCCACTATCATTACAATTGATTTTGGGCTAAAATTTAGACTTATGGGTATCTTTGTCATGCCTTGTAAACAAATGAAGATGACAAGGGGAAGGAGCAGAAGAAAGGGGATTAGAAAACATCCACTGAGAGGAGCTTGAATTGTTGTCAATGATGCTTCATCTTTAGGGATCGATTTTGTAACTTGATTTCAATATTCAAGGCAAGCTAGAAAGCCTTGCACCAATGAACTGAGTGCATGCAAAGTCCATCTTGTGTTGAATATGAAACAAGAGACACTTGATAAAATTGAAACATTAATCCCCGACGATGAATTTTTCAATATACTAATGAACAATCAATATCAACAATTGTAAGAGAGGCAGCCACCGCTAAGTAGCTCCTTCCTAAGAGGTTAGAAACATTTTCTAATAAATATTTTGTAGAAGCCATCGAAATCACCCAACAGGCACCACATTGCACACAACATGTTGAGTTGTGGGAGAAAGAATCTTAAATTAGAATGCACCCTTTTGCGAGAGTAACGGCATTTTGGAGAAACAAAAATGCCTATGATAAGTGATATACCTGTTGGAGGTATAGAAATGCTACCAGCATATCAGGAGGTTGGTCCAGACCCCAAGAGATATCTAGGTAACAACCCTAAACCCGAGTGGCTCTGAGGTTATGGCAGAAACATTGAGAAGGAATGTGAAGGAAAAAGTCTTGCAATCAGACTAAACTCACGAGATAACTATGAACCAAGAGTGACAAAGTTCTGGACAGTTCCTTGGTCTAAAGAGGCTAGAAGCTCATGCAACACTAGAAGGTTATTTTATTGGGTAAAGAGAATACTATGTGCATCTTGCAGATGAAAATTTCTCTTGCACATGATGGGAAAAAGGGCTTGCAAAAAGATGCCTTGTGTGCAGCATCAACGCACACAACATTCTCTTTTGCCCAATGCACTAACCTTCTAGTTGAGGCCAAATAGCACTTGGGTCATAGTGGCAAGGCGTTCAGTAGCAGGCACTTACCAAATTTTCCACAATTTGCGCTATTGTACCAGAACTAGATCTTGGACCTATGCTAAGATGTGAGGTGTTTCCACTGCAATACATCAAGCAGCGTGTTTAGCATTCAGAGCTGACAAACTTGAGAAACGCCTTAACCAGGGAGAAACAGTCAGAAAGAAATGAAAAAATAATAATAATAATAACTCTAGAAGATTATAAATAGGAAACCCTGCTATCACTGCATTGGAGGTGCAGGCCTTCACTTTTTTATTTTTCATTATAATTTTCACAAAATCCCTCCAATCACAGCCTCTCACATTTTTTCATTTAGCAACAGTTAAAGCCTTTTTCATTTGGTCACGTATGAATCCCAATGGACAGTTGGTGTTATATATGACATACATAACAATTAGGAAGCCAAAACAAGTAAATTCAATGTTTCAACTGTAACTTCTTATCAGGAAATGTTAGTTACAGTAACAACAATGGTATGCCAATTGCATAAGCCATATGTATCTCCTGTGGAAAGGCTAATTGTAATCCCCGTGTGAGCCAAAATCTCAATAAATAGCAACATAAAGAACTAATATGCAGCAGAATTGTTGTAGAAACTATTTTATAAATGGGAAAGGTAGTGAATTATGGAATAGCATATCATGCGTAATACCTATTTAATTGCTTACCCTACAATATCTACTATCATTTTCAATTGGAAAGACACACCGAGTGAACCTTGGGATTGAATTCTTCTGACGGAGCAGTGCTCAGACGAAGATCAGATATAAGTGATTCAGTGCAATGAGGGGAAAAGGAAGTTATTGGTCGAAGGACATTCTCTAGGACTAAGAGTACATAACAGAGAGGTAGCAGAACCAACAAAAGAAGCAGCGGAGCCACTAGGAGGTGTGATACAGTCCCCAAAACGGGTGATGCAGGCCCACAAATGGATTGTGTAGTGTTTCCATGAGACAATCCGAGTTTTTTCTGGAGATCATTTTCTGAGTTGGGAGGGATGAAACTTGATTTTCCGAGAGGCAGATCGATTTAGAGAAGAGGTGACACAATCCACAGCCATACCCACACAGGCTTATGCATCTACTGCGCAGATGCAATGCGAAGGGAGCTGGGGTTTCGCCAGTTCAAATCTGGGTCAGCCGGGGCTTGATGTGTGAGGTAACACTCAATATATTTTTGTCTGTCGTGATTTCTATGTACTGGATAGCCAGAAAGGCATCCAGAGATTGTATTCAAAAACTGCTGCTTAATAATACAAATCCTTAGAATTTGCTACACCAGTTTTCCCACATTGAGTTTTTCCTAGGACTTAGTCCAAAATAAAGGTGGCCTATGTGTGATTTATTTCTTGCTCAGTTTCCTTGTTTCATAATCATATTTAATTAAGTGTAGGCTGCTTCAGTAGTTTACTTCATTAATTCATGATGCAATCTGAATTAATTTTGTAAATGTAATTTACATAATAGGAGAAGTAAGCTTAGATAGTTGCAGTAGGATTCCTAAGATTGTCAGATCTAGGAATTTTCACATTCTGGGCCACTGGTAGGCCACAGGCCTATTTTCTCCTGATCAGATAAGTGGATGACGTGCCAAAGGGATATCTTCTAGCCTACGCTGGCAGCAAATTTGAACCGTAATAATTGAAGGAAATATGCAGTGATTAAGGAGGTCTGGGTATGAAGAAAAGAGGGTTGTATTCAGCTGATAGCAAACCCTTACTCGTGATCATTATTTCATATTGATTGTTTCAAATTGGCAAGTCATTCTTATTGTACTCTCTCTCTTTCTCTGTTGGACATTTGATTTTAATAATAAGAAGAATTGATGAATGGTTTTCCCCATCTTGGGGTTTTTCCCTGGCTTGTGCCACATACTTGTGTTCTC
The DNA here is from genome assembly GCA_034641835.2 of Pinus albicaulis. Classification (NCBI taxonomy): domain Eukaryota; kingdom Viridiplantae; phylum Streptophyta; class Pinopsida; order Pinales; family Pinaceae; genus Pinus; species Pinus albicaulis. Next base: position 597,840,668 of record CM076574.1, read on the forward strand.
TTGTCTTGGCTTGTCTTCTGAATCAATCATACATGTTATTTCTTAAGTTTCTATCAATGGCAAATGATTCAGTGCTAATAAAAGTATAATGGGATTATATGGAATTTTAATTTACTGTGTTAGGAAAGAACATGTTAATCTAAATTAACATGGTATAAGAGCTAGGAGAGGACAAGCCCAAGCAAGAGTGGAAAAAGAAAGAAATCGCTGGAAGAACTTTGTTGACTAGACTTTATGGGTTGTGGAATGTTGCACAAGAAGGGGATCTCGAAATATTCAGACCAGAAATGGGGATAAAACCCTTTAATTTTAATAGCCCTAATCAGAGACTCAATTTCAGTCCAATGTGTAAAGGATTAGTTCCGCATTAGTTGAGCTCTTTATTCGTGATTTGGATGGCAAATGTGATCTGAGGATTCAGATGACAATCAGGTCTCTTTGTCTCAAGTTTGGTTGACTGACGCTAATCTCTATTCACTCCCAGTCAGTATACAAGCCTCGCTCGACTTCGACATTCTACCACAAGTCTCTCGTTCCCTGTTTACTGGTATCTCTCTTATGGCAAGCAAATAAGCAAAGTTTTTTCTGTAAATAAGATCAAAGGGCCTTCTTTTGTTATTTTGTTTTGGCTCGACCTCTTGTATTTTGTAATTTTTGTCCAGCAAAAATAAGCCCATCATCTCTACAGCAAAAAAGGAATGATTAATGTGATTCAGTTGTTTTCTATGGGGTTTCATTGGTGTCACTTGCACTAATTTCTTTCCCAGCTCATTAACCTTGCATGAAGGCCACTCCTGTGGAATTTTCTTTGACTATTTCCGTGGCATTGAAAAAGCTTTTTTTTTTTTTCGCTTAGGGTGAGTTTTGGGGCTTCTGGGATTCATTCTGTTTTGTTACAGGGTCATTTGCCTTGAAAGAGATCGGTGGTTTGAAAGTTTTCAAATTCTAGTCTTGGTTTCAAGAGAATCTAGTCAATCGCTGGAATGAAGTGGACTTATGTTGAACTATAACTCTCCAGTTTGAAGATTTTATACACAAAGTATCTTTGGTGACCTCATGATAATTCTTGGATCTACGAAGCTCTGATCTGTGGCCATATGGAATTGGATCTGCAGCTCTTTGTTGTTCGATCTACATCCTAGGTTAATCTGTATTAATTCAGTGGCAATCATACAAGTTTTAACAGTCCAAACTCATCTTGGCCTGTGACAGTGACATGGTTGGGTGACTAATGTGATCAAACTCATAAGGAGGTTGGTTATAACATATGTCTTTTTAAAGGCACAAATCTTGCAAATAAATCATTCAGGCTAGTATTTGTCAAGTCTCAGTCCTTAAAGCTCACTTCTGGAGTTTCCAGAATCATTTGAAATTTGTGGAAGGTTCTATATATATACTCTGTCATAGTCTCATTGAAGTGGACCATTCAAGCTTCATTCCAATTTCTGACCGTTTCAAGGACTGACAAAATTCTTGTGTTGAAGGAATTGTGGAATTTTCTTTGACTATTCCTGTGGCATTGAAAAAGCTTTTGGCTTAGGGTGAGTTTTGGGGCTTCTGGGATTCATTCTGTTTTGTTATCATTTGCCTTAAAAGAGATTGGTGGTTTGAAAGTTTTCAAATTATAGTCTTGGTTTCAAGAGAATCTGGTCAATCGTTGGAATGAAGTGGACTTACGTTGAACTATAACTCTCTAGTTTGAAGATTTTCTACACAATGTATCTTTGGTGACCTCGTGATAATTCTTGGATCTGCGAAGCTCTGATCTGTGGCCATATGGAATTGGATCTGCAGCTCTTTGTTGTTTGATCTACATCCTAGGTTAATCTGTATTAATTCAGTGGCAATCATACAAGTTTTAACAATCCAAACTCATCTTGGCCTGTGACAGTGACATGGTTGGGTGACTAATGTGATCAAACTCATAAAGAGGCCGGTTATAACATATGTCTTTTTAAAGGCACAAATCTTGCAAATAAATCACTGAGGCTAGTATTTGTCAAGTCTCAGTCCTTAAAGCTCACTTCTGGAGTTTCCAGAGTCGTTTGAAATTTGTGGAAGTTTCTATATATACACTCTGTCACAGTCTCATTGAAGTGGACCATTCAAGCTTCATTCCAATTTCTGACCGTTTCAGGGACTGACAAAATTCTTGTGTTGAAGTAATTTGATTACAGTGCATTGTAATCTCTCACCAATAAAGGAGTACCTTCAATGCTAATAAATTTGAATATCATGTGCATTGATAGAATTTCCTTGACAGCAAAGTATGAAAATATCACTATGTATCATGACAATTTATCTCCTTGACACTGATGACTACAGTGTAAATATGATCCTGACTTAGAGGAACACAGTATGACCCTTTTGGTTAGTACGTGTATGGTGATCTCTATGTATTGGCAATATCTCTAAGCATTGTCTTGGGACTGTAGGAGTACCAAGCTCAAAATGACAATAAATCTAGGTTGTGGTCCACATGGCACAAGCTTGTGAGTGACAATGATATGCTTGCAAAGATATTATTTGGGTACACTGCTCTTTATCTAGAATTACAATGAGATAGTTGTCCAATAGTTGGTCATGTTACAGTAGGAACGTCATCAATATAGGAAATCTAGTTTTTGACTGAAAATGAGAGCAGGGCATAAGGAAAATCATTGCCACAAGGTAAAACTATGATTTACAACTTCTTATTGGAATGTATATTATTTGGAGTTAAATACAAACTATAATTATTTGTGGTAATGCTATGGATGTTGGAGAATAGACATTCAAGAAAGTTTGTCACTATAACACGTCTACAATGTAGCTGTAGATCCTTTTTCACCTTGGTTTCTATTTTCTGCAATGGCTTGTAGTGGTAGCATGATGCGTGCATTAGATATTTGCTTCCAATGTTCTAGTGAACCTAGTATTTTCAAGAGGCTCATAACCTGTTAGGAAAGAACTCATTTTTTCATAAGAGGCATTCCTAGAAAAAATTGGTCAAGAGGCCAATCTGCAAGACAAAATTATAATATACTGTGACTTCTCCAAAGCTTGAAACTTGTTCACTGGTTGATGCTTCACTAGTCATTCAATAATGCAGCAGTCTTCAGAAACCAAAACACAGTGGTGACTTGCAGGTCATGTTTGCATTATGCTAGTACAAGCTTAGTCTATTCAGAGGCCTACCATATGCAACAAAAGAGATTTACATAGAATCTTGCCATGTGCACTATTGGAATTGTAGGACAAATGAAATAGTTAGTTTATATATCTTCAGCGATTTTGAATTAGGAAAGAAGCCCTTAAAATGTTGACCTTTTGGGAAACTATACAATGATGAGTGCTTTCTATGTCCAAGATTATAATGATGCATTTTAGATGAATTTCTTAGCTTTCACTGTCTTCAGATTTTTGAATATTGATCTTATTAGAAATTGTAAGTTAAAGGTAATTTTTATTGCAAAATCTAGCACCCCTATGGAATCATAGGTATGGGCACCTCAAATTGACCTATCTCTCTCAGTTGCCATGAGAGAAACTAGTAGATGGACTTCCGAACATTCTGTAGAAGATCCACAGAGTTTGCAGAGCTTGTCAGGCAGGGAAGCTACATTGAATACCATTTTATGAAGGACAAGCTTGGAGAGCGTAGAGGGTCCTTCAATTGGCACTTTCAGACATATGTGGACCAATGAACATGACATCAACCACTGGTGCTAGGTACTTCCTTCTGTTTTTTTATTATTTCAGTAGAAAAATGTGGGTATATTTTCTATAATTAAAATATGATGTGTTTAATGAATTTCAAAAGTTCAAAGCATTAATAGAGAAATAGTTAGGTTGTCATATTGCCTCTCTTAGATATGATACTGGTGGGGAATTCTATTTAAAATATTTCAATAAATTTTGTGCTAAACATGGGATCCAAAGACAATATACTACACCTTACACTCCACAACAAAATGTATTGGTTGAGAGGCAAAATTGTACTATCACAAAGATGGCTAGGTGTAAGTTGCAGAGGAAGTCTATTCCAAATAGGTTTTGAGCTGAGGTAATGTTCACAATAGTATACTGGTTGGTGAAATGAAATATGACACTTTGGTCTCAAGTTGGAGGACCAATTCCTGTAGTTGCAATGCCAGCATATGCACCTGTGAGGCAAAAATATCCATTTTTTTTACTGTTCCCCAGACATTCTTCAGTGTAGGGCAAGGGCAAGACATTTATTCATTCCATGCAGATATATATAGGCCACCTACTGGATTTTTTTCATCTACAACTACAACATTTTCATATCCAATGCAGTCACCCTGTTTTTTGTACACTGGGCACCTCTCTGGATGCATCTCTGCCTATTTTCCTGCTGTGTTTGCACCTTTCTCGGACTCTTCAAGTTCACTCCAAGTACTTCTCAGATTTTGACCTCTGGTGCAATTATTCCATCCCATATCCGACATCCTTAATGGGATTGATAAAATTTCCAACTCCCAATAATGATAGAATCTGGTCCAGGCTAAACTTAGATTTGAATTCTGGCACATAGACTTTTGAGGCAGAGGGTAAAGAAGAAAGAGCAGGATCAAAACATGCAGTAGTTTTGGAAGGTCCTTTGATAACAGATGGGCAAACTAGAGTCATCCAACAATCATTAGCATCAGCAGACTCTTTTAAATAAGGTGGGATTTAAATAGATTTGAAAACAAAAAAGAGATATAAAGATAGCCAGGTTCTGTAGGTGTTGGTAGATTTTTTTTCATGGGGTCTGTCTCACCCAAAGGGTGTTGCTTATTGGGCACATTAAGTTGTACTTGAATCCCAATGTGATGTTGATAGAGTTGTTTAATCCCAAATGGCTTAAGTTGTAGATAAAGGTGTACTGGATTGAATCTGAGATCGATACAAGGCCAGAATTGCTCATGCAGATTGAAATTCCCATATCACTAATTTGCCTCTTTTTGGGCGATCCTGCTGCACTTTTTACATGTATGCTTATTGTAGAAGTATGAACGGCACAAGCCAGGTGTTTGAAAAAATTCCCAAGAAAAATGTTACCGCATGGAATGTTATTATTAGAGGTTGTGTTAGGGATGGACACTGCCAGGAAGCCCTCAAGCTATATTACCAAACACAACAGGGGGGACTTAGTGGAGACACACCTTTCCAATTGTCCTCAAGTCATGCGCTGAGATTGTGGCCCTAGAGCAGGGCAGGGAAATCCACAGTTACATGGAACACCATGACTACAGAGTATTTCGAAATTAGAAATTGTGAAGAGGAAGGAAAGGTACTTGACGAAATGTAGCTGGGAAGGTCAAAACCCAATGTGATAAATTGGAGCGTGATGATATCCAAGTATGAGTTGAATGGTCACAACAATGGTGTAGTGAGATATTTTCTAAATGCAGCTGGCTGGAGCGAAATCCAATTCAGTCACTATTTGCTAGTGCTCTCGCTTCTTGTGCAAAATTAGCAGTGCTGCAACAAAAAAAATGGATGATGCATATGAAGTGTTTTTCAATATGCCAAAGAGGTATCTGATTTCATGGAATGCAGTAATTTCTTGTTATGCATTGAATGGATATTGTGATGAGGTGTTGGCGCTCTTTTATCAACTTCAAAATGACAGGAATGAACCCAGATGTAATTAAATGGAGTGCAGATATTGTGAGGTATACTCAATTTGGTCATAATGTTGAATCCATGGAAATATGCAGTTGAATGCATGTTGCAGAGGTGAAGCCTAACTCTATTACCATAGCAATTATTTTTCCTTCATGTGCTGATTAGTAGCTCTGTAGTGTGGGTATCGAATGCATGGGCATGAGGAAGATGCCCTGACACTCTTTTATGAAATACAAGAAGCAGGCATTAAAGTAGGCCATATCACCTTCATTGCTATTTTATCTGCCTGCAGCCATGCAGGACTAGTAGATGAAGGCTAGCATCATTTCAATCAAATTAGTAGAAAGTTTGAAGTGAAGCCTAGAGTGGAGCATCATGCATGCATGGTTGAACTCCTTGGCCACTCGAGACGCTTTAATGGAGCATATGTGACATTGTCAAACATCTATGCTACTTCTATGGGATGATGTAGTCAACATGAGAAAGCTAATGTTAGATAAGGGAATTGAAAAAAAAGGAACTAACATCTCATTTTCATGGACAATTGCAGCTGCTGCTAACTTAGGATGTTTTGAAATATATCATAGAAACTCTTCAACAGTGTTCTTGAGTTTCAATGATAATACACCCTCTTCATTTGAATTTTGCCTCTCCAAAACCATGGAGAGGAGAGACATGGAGGAGTTACAACCATGCATACTTCCTTAACAACCCTCAAGGTGGCTGGAAATAGATAATCATGACAAGCTCCAAGCATTGGACAAGTCTTGGTTGAAGCCTTATGTTGTAAAAGACAAATCCATCAGGCAAGTCTTGGGCCAACTTTGGGACTCCGTTGAGGAGTTTTGATGCATTTCGAAATTAACTCAAGTTTTTCTACAGTTCTTGGTTATAGAAAATCAGTGGAGCCAAAAAAAAAAAAAAAAATTCAAGGAAATAGGCCTGCCTATCAGAGGCCAAAATTTGGGTCACTGGTTTGAAAACAGGAATTTCTTTATCAAGCAAATTGGATGGAGCAGCCAGCAAGGGAACATGACAAGTTGCTGCCTCAGACTTGCATATTTTTGTGGGCTTGTTTGTCTATATTCAAGGTGGTTTTGTGGTCAGAGAAACCTAGAGGAGTGCGTGATTTGGTCCTGCAACACATTTTGGGAGGAACTATAATTTTTTTAGGTGGGATTCTTTCTTATTCAGTTGAGGATTATGCCATGACAAGACTCATCTGAGAAGGCAATGAATTCCATGGATGTTATAGGGATTCGAATAGAGGCTGGGAAGGTCTAGTAGACTATGGAAGTGCAAATACGCTTTTTATTGATACTTCAATAAAAATGGAGACCTCGTGCACCTCTAGAAAGTAGTTCTACGTTGCCTCACATCTATTGTAGCTATTGCAAAACTCTCATATATGCTTGAACATGGGAGGAACACGATCACAAATTACAATATTATTTTCTTTCCATTTATTCTCTTCCTCTACGAATTTCATGGAAATTGAAATCATCACTTTCTTCTGTTATTTGATCATTATATGGAAGACTTCATGTAGTTGTTTCACAAGGTGCCATAATTTATTTTCAAGAGACGGCTATTCAAAAAACCCTGATTTATGAGTCCTACTGGATCCTGTTACAACTAATACTTGAATATAATTCCAGAAATTCTCCTCCTTCGAGATTGTAAATCATCATATCTTTTCCCAGGACAAGAGCAGGTGACTGATTTCATAAGAAAGGTATTTGAGATGCTAGTTGGAGCATTTAGAAAGCTTCAAGTATTAGAAAGGTTCTTCCACAATTGAAACAAGGTGCATAGGGATGCTTGATATACTAGAAGACTTCTTGAACTTCTTATATTTTGTATATTGTCGAATGGATGGGAGCACTTCAACATTAGAAAAGCAACATTGAATAAAGAACTTCAGTATCCCAGATAATGAAATTTTTACTTTTCTTATTTCAACTGAGGCAGTGGGGTGGCAGGGGTTGGAATCAATTTTCCAAGTGCAGATACATTTTATTATATATGATCTATATTTCAGTCATTTTTTTCTTTTATGATCTTAATCATGATCTCACAGTATATGCCAAGACAAACCAGTGATTGCATATCAGTTGATAATAAAGTGTATTGTTGAGGAGAGAATATTGCATCGGTGTACAAAGATGGATTTGGAGAATCTGGTGATGAATCTTTGTAAAAATGAAAGTTTAAAGAGTTATCTAGATCACAAAGAACCTATATATCGTGCTTTTAAAAATGAAGTTAATGCTATTTGTTTGGTTTTCTCTCGTTTTTTTGTCCTGTAAATTTGTTACTGTTATGTTTATTATCTAGCATGCATATGCCCAGACAATGACCTCTTGCCATAACTGCAAAAAGAAAATCTCTAGTACCTATATCCAATTACTGTAGTTGCTGGAAAAAAGAAATTCAGAATAATTTAATACGAAAAGAACCTATTTTACACATACTGCTCCTTTGTGAGTTTCACAGCACCTCAAGTGCCCAAGTAGGAACTTTAAATTTCACTCTAACAACCCCACAATGCATCATTTTATGGAAACTTACACTGCATACCAGGATTGGATACAAACATGACAGGATTCCTCATTTCCAATATGGTGCCAACAAAATTTTGGCCATCTCAATGGTTCAACATTTTTTGTAATACAAGACCCAACCAAGTTTCATTAGTTTACTTTGTTAACCAAACCAGGTTTCATGAGTCTAAAAAGTACATATGACATTCTAATAGCTCACTGCGTGTGTTTGTACTACCTATTTCTTCTACTCAAGGAAATAGGTATAGCAAATATAAATATGATAATAGATCAAAAAATAGGTGGCGGGCCCTCTTAAAAGTGAGGAGTATTTGGGAATAAACACTCATTTACAATTGACAAGCTCCAGGAGTCCATTTTGAAAAATGGGAAATAATGCTCTGAAAAGTGCATTGGCCAGAATGTTTGTAAGTATTTCTACATCATTTATTTATACTCCTAGTGAGTGTGTTAAACAACATATGCAAATTGATTTATGGTATTGCAACAACTGGTATGTCTATTGGAAGTGGAGTATCCATTGCCAGAAATGGATCTCCAATAGCAAGAAAGTAACATCAAAACAACATATACCACTTGAGTAGATTAGAATGGACCAGAAATGAATAAAATTCAATGCCATGTTCCAGAAATTGTTAAGTGGTGAGAAATAGAATAGGAAGGAATGCTTTTATTTACTTGACATCATCATGTTGTGCTAGATGAAGACTTCTATTACATGATCAACTGGGCAAGAGTTGGCATAGGTATCAATTTTTATCAGACTACAGGTATCATTTTGTTAATTTTGGGCAACTAGGTCCAAACTCCATGTTGCAATGCTCATATGATGATGATGATATTTTTGTTGGATTCCTCTTTCGGAGAGGTGCAAGATTGATCTAAAGATCATCTTGTTTGGATGAGAAGAACTTATATTTTGATTTTATTTTCCACACATGTGCAAATTGTCAAGGTCGACCAGAATTGTAATGAAGGCTTGCAAGCCCAATAGATGTGTCACACACCCTCATTGATGGATATAAATTAGAGAGAGATGATGTCCATTTCATCATCAACTCATCACACATTTCCTCTTGTGATCTGATTGGTTCATTCAGCCTTTGGATGCCTCTCTCTCTCACATGTGCGGATCTGAAGCGGAAGGAGTGTGAACTGTTTTTAGGGCTCTTTCCTGGTGCATTGACCAGCGTTGACCACGAGTCAAAGTTTGGAGTTTGACCTCCATTCTTGTGCAGAAAATCCAATCTCTTGAGGTAGCATTAGAGAGCAAAAAGATCGAGGAGAAAGGTGACCTTTGACCACAGCCCTAGACCGCAGCGTTGAATTTCTGCATTGACTTTTTCTGTTGACCAGTGTTGACCTTTTTGGAGTTGTCTTTGAGGGGTGTGTGTGTGACACTTGGAGGATTGGCTGATCCAACTATGTATACTCTTGAGCAAAATGGTTTTGTTGAAAGGAAGAATAGAACCATTGTGGAAGTTTCCCGTGCCATTGTGTATGTTCAAAATAGATGCCTGCATTCCACATTGGACTCCAAGACTCTCGAAGAAGTCTTCTCTAGTAAGAAGCCTGATGCCTCCCACTTTAGGGTTTTTGGAAGTCCTGTTTATTTTCAGGTGCCGAAAGAAAAGAGAAGCAAGTTGGATGCTTCTAGAAAGAAGGGAATGTTTGTGGGCTATAGTGAAACTTCGAAGGCATATAGAATCTATGTGCCTGGTCAAAGAGAAGTGGAGATATGCCACGATGTCACCTTCGATTAGGATGTTGCCCTCAAGAAAGTTAGGATTCTTCCTAGCTCAAAGGAAGACAAAGAAGAAGAAGAAGCAGGGAAGCAGGAAGAGCCGAAGGATGAACCTATGCCCGATGTTGAAGGACCAATGGATCCTATTGATCCACCTCCTTCAAATAAGAGGAGACCTTCATGGCTCAGGGACACTCTCGAAGATGTCGAGAGACATATTACCCCAAGGGGGAAATTCCGTGAAAGCAAGAAGCCGAATAGGTACCAAGGGTACCTAGTAGTCATGAGTACAATTGTACAATCTAAGACTGGATCATTTGAATAATTCATAAAGAATCAAGTTTGGAAGGATGTTATGCACGAAGAATATGAGTCCATTATGAAGAATTATTTCTGGGAAGTGGTCCCGAGACCAGAGGACAAATCTGTTGTCACCTCGAAATGACTCTTCAAGATCAAGCATGGAGCCGATGGAAGTGCTGAAAAGTACAAGGCAAGATTTGTTGCCCGAGGCTTCTCTCAAAAAGAAGGCATAGATTATGATGATTTAACTGCACCCAGAGAGTCGGGTCAACCTAATAACCACCTCTTTTGGGTCAGGATGTAAGGGGGTGTGTTACAATATCTTGGCTATTATTAATTGTTGCGGAGTGTATCCAAGCTCTACTTTTATCTAGTTTGTTTGCTCAAGGGAAGATCAGGCGGAAGAGAAGTCCTCCTTGAGGTTACAAACCCTAACCAACATAGCAAGGCACTTACTCATTAAGAAGAATTTTATTTGTGAATCTTCTAGGGTTTGTTTGAGGACAACAAAGGTGCAATTGAGGCTCATTCCAGGTATAGTGAGAAAAAAACAAAGGACCGAAATTAGTCTGAGATTGTTTTGAAGGAAACAACCTAGGAGGGATGTGGATAACCACATTAGGGAAACCACACCCTATAACAGACAACTGCTCCATTCCGAAAGTCATTCTATAACTACATATTGTACAGAGAGTTGTTCAGGCTACCCATCTGGGCTGCAGGTACCCACAGGAAAGGCAGTCGGGCTCCTATTCTCTAAGCCTGTGGATTATCTTCAGACTTCAATACAGTCAAAATCCTATGCATAAAGCTAGAATAACACAGTAGATATTGGATTAATATAGTTCACCTAGTTTTTATTGACATATCATAATTGCAGTTGGATCTGGTTTCCTAAATTGCTGATATTGTAAATAAATCTATACCGGTGAACATATTACATGGTTTCATTGAGCATTCAACCCTATTATTGTGGTTTTGAGAAGAATCGTATTGTTGTTGTCAATCTTTATATTATTCATGCATATATACTGTTTATGAGTGTGTAACACTAATTTATTGAAAAAACCTAGACATAATAGAAACCCTAAGAGAAAATTTACCCGAGAGAAATACAGTTTGTACCAGATGTGGGTCATCAGCAAGGAAAAAGGATTGCAAGTACTTAATGTCTACTTCTTAGAGCATTATTTCATTGTAAATTCTACCTAATTTACTTAATTGCTTAGATATGACGAGTTACTTGATGGATTTAAAGGAATGTCTATATATATATATAACACCCTTCCAGCCAGCTATGTTGGCAATACTTCTACAGTAAAAAACCGTGCGCATGAATAAAGGTTCTTTATAGAAACTATAGGTCAAACTACGAAATGAGGTGTATTATAGATGCCAGCTCTCATAATGTCAAATTTTAACCGTCTATAACCCATTAGCAGCAAAAGCAACAGGAAGTTATATTGATTAGGAAAACAAAATCTTTTTTCTTTTATTTTATTTGTTCCTTATTCAATTGGACTTTTAATTGGTACTGTGGAAAGTGGCAATTGCCAATATGCCAGTATCATTTTAAAATTGCAGAACTTCCAAGCCACAGTGAGTATGTGGTGCCTTGGTGCCTAATAGCAGGAATCTATGTTTTAGCCCTCAGCTCTGATGGCTCAAAATTCAAAATTTGTGGAGCTATATAATTGCAGGTTCAACTTGGCCAGTAAGAGTAAGACACTAAGTTTAAATGCATGCCCCTATCTTATTCATTGGCCCAAGATTGAGAATACAATATTGGGAATACACACTCATTCCACCCCGATAAAGCCGCCCTAAAATGTCAAGGTCATTTGAATATTGGGGGCATTTGGGTTTGCAGCTGAATCAAAGGAACAATATGCCATCTTGGTGGCAAGCAGGCCATCATGATAAGGAATTGGTGAAGGGTGTATTGGCACATGGTTTTTGGAATTGGGAGGCTATCTTCGAAGGCAATAAACTAAAATTCAAAGTTTTTGATTCTTTTTTAGAGGCTGTTAACCACCCGGATCCTAAAGATTGCATGAAGCACCTCAGATTTATTGGAAGTCATCTGCGTCGTCGCCTTCGTAAGCTCAAGGCTCCGCATAAGCGACATTTTTTTTATGACAAGGAGAACGAAATCTCCACAGAGCCTAGAAGTTCCGAGTGTTCTCGTCCTAGCATTCCACAAACTCCAGATAGGAGGCCTATTCTTCACCTTGCTCTAACAAAAGTTCTTACCATTGTGGATCTTGGGACAATTGAATATAAACGTGTTGGATTTCATACAGACCGACACATATTCCCTATTGGTTATAAATCTATAAGAAACTATGCCAATATGGTGGAAAAGGATGGACGAACTACATACACCTGTAGAATTCTTTACGGTGGAAGTGCAGGTCCTATTTTTCATGTAGTTCCAGATGACAGCCCTGAAAATGTCATTGAAAGAGATTATGCATCTGGTGCATTGGTCGTTCTTTGTGGAACTGGTAGAACATGGCAAGATCACCATTAGCGGGATAGAGATGTTCAGCCTCTCACATCCTACAGTTATTCAATTACTACGTGAGCTGCTTGTAGCAGAGTACTGTTCTACCTTCTTCTCTGAATATCCTAATTTTGGATCTCACTCTTGAAAACAATCAATTAGTACCCCAGTTATTCCTTCCGTTCAAGATGGTTCCGAATTCAGAGAAACCCAAAAGCCAATGAGTAGCTTTGGAGATCAGTCAAAGCAATCATTATCTAAGTCATCTAAAGAAACAAACATCAGCAATTCATCTGATGAAGTGGATGGTTCTTCTCATGGTGTCACTTCAGATAAGATGGCTGAAGATCAAAGTTTCACTAGAAGAAACATGTTAGTTCATTCAGGTGTTGTTTCGTGATTTTGTTTTATGGTGAATTTTCCAGACAGCTAGAGTGTTTGGAAGTGAGATTCTGTGGGGAATTTTTTGAATACCGGTGTGATAATTTAGGATCATTGCTTATGGCTACCAAAACCTTGGTGTGACTTTCATTTAAGCATTGGGGTATTAGACTGACTTATAAAACCGAACCAGATAACTAGTCATCACCCTGAAAATTCTTTTTGGGTGGTGGTGTTTATTGTTTATGGAGATTTCTACTAATGTTATACTTAATATGTGCTCTGATGATTCATTCTAAACAGGTGTTAGAAATTGTGGGGAAACTTTCAACTGATTTCTATCACATTTGATCTAATAAATTTCCTATATTGTAATCAAAACAATGTGTATCATTACGATCTATTAAAACTCCATTTAGTCTAGCTTCTAACTAGCTAGATTCGAGGTTCATGCTGAAGACTCTTGCCGATTGGAAAAACATTGGTCATACAAAAAATGGAATTCAAATAAAGGAATACCACATTTATCCTAAGTCCCAAAATGCCTCGAAATTGAGCAGCCTATAACTACGACATTCAACAATGAAAAGGTTGTTGAATCATCAAAAAAAGCGAGTAATTGAAAAGAAAATCTACGAAACCATGAGAAAGCCCTGAAAAGCACTTGCATAAAATTGAGGATAGCTAATCCTGACCTTTTTCTGAGCCAATTTCTGCAACTTGGGAATCTCTTCATGCAATCTGGCCTTAAGTGCGTCGAATTTCAGCATTTAGGGTCGTGACCACTGCCCTGTTCTTCTACTTCGCGACATCATCGACTTTCTGGTACCAAAAAAGCCAAAAAATTTAGCAATTTTTCCGGGCATTTTAAAGACCGAGCCAGGAGAAATGGAGGGTTTACTAACCTGCTTAGCAGTGTCAATGTCGGACTTGAAAATGGTATAAAGCCTCACGAAGGCGTCGCTGTCGGAGATCCGATTCTCCCTCTGTTCGTCAATGTCGTACTTTTCATACTGGCTACCTTGCTAGAACCAAATCAGTCTTTATCACCGTAATGGATGAACCAACGGGAGAGGAAAAATGAAAATTATAAGGTTTTTTGAATCTGTCTGTCTATTTAACCTTCCCCTACTTGTGCCAGAATCATGCGAACAATTGTGACTAAAGCATCATCATTAACATGTAATATCCTAGCGAATAGTTGCCTATAAATGATACGCAATGCCCACAAATAACTGGCTACGATTGGTCCTGAACGCATCAGGTTCTTGCCTCATGGGTTCGATCAGCTCTTGGTTCTTCGACCAGCCAGTTTCGTTTCTTCTCAAAGCCATCTCGTCGGTTCATTATTCTTGTAGATGGCGTCCACCCGTGTGAGAATGTCGACTATGCTCATCTACACAATGATCAGATCATAGAATGTCCATGATGCTCATTTGCACAATGAGATATCGAGCGCGTGAGAATGTCAATTATGCTCATCTGCACAATGATCAGAGAATGTCCATGATGCTCATCTGCACAATGAGATATGTTGTGTTGGATGCCTGGTTTTCCGGATCTGTGTTTTCCCTCCGAATTCCTTCCCGAAATTGATTAAACAAATTTGACTAAAAATTTGACTAAACAACCTTGATTGAAAGTTCGTAGAGTGATTAATAAGGTACAAAAAATTGTAGGAAGAGATAGCAAGAGCTAGCACATGGTTAGATGGTCACTATTCAAAATTAAAAAATTTGTGAGTAGGTTCACTTAGAAGTGAAATTGAACTCATTCAAATTTCAGCTCTCCTTGAAATTAGTAGTGGTGTGTAGGAATTTGGAATTGCAGGTTGAATAAAGTTGTGGTTGTACATGGGAATTTTTGGTTATGGACTCACAAATTTGGTGTAATTTGATCTTACTATAGTTTCTAGTGTTGTTAGAAATGAAGAGAAATACAAGTGACTTCCTAAAAAGATGTAATGTCATCTTACTATGGTTTGTAATGTTGTTAGAAATGGAGAAATACAAGTGACGTCCTTAAAAAAATGCAATGTCATCTTACTATGGTTTTTAATGTTGTTAGAAATGAAGAAAAAATAATGGTGTGGAAATTTAACATGTCATTATGCTATGATATGATTAGTAATGGTTTAATTCATCTTATATATATATATATATATATATATATATATATATATATTTTATTACTTTTTCACTATCATGGCTGATATGTGTAACTATAAGCTTATTATTTTCTTTTGAAGTGTGAGTGGACTAGGTTATTCTAACCTGTGATGAATGAATAAATTGAATGTCTTAACTTATATTTCCTTATGTGAGAGTACTATCAAATACAACGTGTTTATTGTTCCCCTTGCATGGAAATCCATTCTCCTCTATGTGGTGGTTAGGTTATTCATTTGTTCGAGATTCGTAAACTAAGCTTGGGGAACTCCAACTGAACACCTCATATGTCTTCTTTAAGGTCCAACATAGAGACATCAAGAAACTCGACCTATAGTCAACAGGCCATTTCCTTTATAGAGTGCGAAGTCCTTTACTTGTTGCTTTGCTTGTCCCTACACTCTTCGCTAGTTCTTATGCTCGATGCTAAGTGTAGGCCTTTGCCTTAATCTTCACTAAGCACAATGCTTCATCTTGTCATTGAGCACATTCACCAAGTAAAGCCAGTTTTCTCACTATGTCTACATTTGGGAAAATTTCTTCTCTTTAATTCCATTTGCTTGATAATGCACCTTTCTTTTCTTAGTGATATTGTACTTAACTATAATTATCTTGTCATTCTACAATGAAATGCACAATAGGATGAAAGATGTGGTTGAGATACTCCTTTACATGCAATATATTGCACATTAATGTAGAGATGAAATAAGCATTGTTGGTCCATTTATTGAATAGGATGATGTGTTAGTGCATGAATTTGTCTCCTACATTTTAAAGCCCCAATTTCAACAAAATTCATTGTCCATTGGTCTTTTCCCCATTAACAACACAAAAAAATAAGGAATGTCCAATGACCTTTGACAATGGACCCTAGAGTGGTATCAAATTCTTGTGATGTTAAAATCCTTAATGACAAAGAAAAATGAATGAGTTATTTGCCCCCATATTTGTGGTGAAATCCCCTAGGTTCAAGTAAATCATAGACGAAGGTGTGAGCCCCAAAAAAGTGTTGGAAGAGTAATAGAGGAAAGTGGTAAGTATAAGGCATGGAGCAAAGGTTATGTGTTTAGTGCCCTTACTCACCAAGTACCCAAAGTGTGTGCTTAGTGGGTGAGGAAGCATAGGTTATTGAGTACAAATTATTAGGTACCCAAGCAAGGGGATCAAGAAAAGCACTAAGAAAAATATGACCATGAGAGGTAGAAATTAATCATCCCACTGAGCAAAAAATTCATTGCTCATGGATATTGCTTAACAATGAGTACATGGCTTGTGGTCGAAAAATTGAAGAGAAATGCGAGATATAATGCAGCATGAACAAGCAGGTTAGGTAGTCTAATTAAAATTTATGAGCTCCATCATTGTTGAACATGCATGTTTGTCAAAGAAGTGGTTAAGTATGCCATTGATTGAAGCTCCCATTATACTTTGTTTAGCTCAAAGAAGGCCACAAAGGAGGGTTAAAAAGCTAAATGAAGGACGCTAAAAGTCATCATAATAAAACAAAAAGAAAGGCCATGGATTGAAGATCAAAGTAAGAGGAAATTCTAGTGAGCATTCAACAAGTAAATGCATAAAATGGATGAATCAATCATAGAGTGGGGGAAATGAAATATTTGAGCACACAGGAGAAAAAGTAAAATATATCATGTCTTTAAATATATGAATCTCTGGAAAAGGGGCATATACTTGGTGGTCATCTTCTCAACAAAAAGGGTTTTGAGGGCTCATTCCACTGCATTGAGGAAAGGAACTCCACATCAACAAAGAAGGCATTCTTGGTTTCCCTAGAAAAGTGGAAGGGCCACAAAGGAAAGGAAATTAATGAGAAAAAGGAAACCAAGTAAAGGCCCACTTGCTTGATGAACCTATGTTGAATGAATAAGAAACAATGGGTATCATTATGTTGGGAATCACGATTGTCGTTAAACCAAAACCCGCAGGTGTTAGTCAACAATCACATCGCTAGAGATAAGGATCCACGAGAGGCAGTTATTCTGTGTTGTGAAACACACGGGGAGCATTGGTTTATCCAATGTCCAACAATATCCCCCCCAATGCGAGTCGGTTTTGTATCGAACTCGTGACCTACGCTTTGATACCACTTGTTGGGAAACATAGTTGTCGTTAAAACAAAACCCGCTTGTATTAGTCAGCGATCACATCACTAGAGATAAGGATCCATGAGAGGCAGTTAGTCCATGTCCCTAAACACACGGGACAACCATCAACCATGATCTCTCTCTCTCTCTTCTTTATCCAGAGACAACCATCATCCATATTATAGCCAATGAGCCCTCAAAGGATCTCGTTCTCTAGCATTGGCATTAATATTGCTATAGTCCTGGAGATGTTAAAGACTTGTGCCTCCACTGTTGCAATCTATCTTCTGAGTCATTTCTTTGACTACCATTGTACTTTGTCATTTCTAGGATTTGAGATTGTTTCCTTGTCTAACTTGTGCCCATATTTGGATCTTGCAATATTCCACTGAATCCTTAATATACATTAGAATATCTAATAGTTTGTGTATACCCATGAAGATTTCAAGGGAGCAGAGGCTCGACAAGAATAACCATTGGAGTCATGTGATGATAAATCCTTTGAAGGGTGAATGCATCAAAAGTAGTGGTTGCCAATAAGTATTACGTAAACATTTGGCTTAGCCCCATAAGAATATTGTTGGGAGTATTTACTCAAATGACAGGACAACAAACCAATTCCATACTTCCTGTAAATGTGTCTTTTTAATTCATGACATTTATAGCACATGAATGATTTACAATTGGGAAAAGGTTATTTTTCCTAGCTTTATCCCGACAAATATTAGACTTTAAAATTTCCAAGGCCATGTGTGTTGGCTTCTACATTATTTTTTCCTTAGAAAATTGTATTGAGTTTATTGGCTTTCCCTGAAAATGATATAATACTTGGCTACAAGTATTGTTTTGGAGAATTTCAATCACATTCTCTGTATTGAACTATCTTCATCTTTGAGATCTAATTTATCATGCTTTTCAGCCATTGGACACAACAATTTTATTTTCCTTAGCCAAAATTATGGTTGCGGGGTTGTCTATGAAGACACTTGCTACAAGACTAACTAGAAACAACGACTTAAGGTCATACAACACAAAAATGCAACCTGTTGATTCATGATTGTCAATTCTAACATGTGAATTGTGATACACAAGTCTACACTCAAAGATAATATAAATATGAGATAATTTCCAACAACCACACATATACAACAGTGTGAATACAAAGGGAGTGTGAATTGAGATTGCTAAGTACTGCTCCTATAAAATAAAATAAAAGATCAATTAAGTAAAAAGAAGATATAAACTAAACTATACTAGAAATGATTTTTGTATTATAGTAGAATGAAATGGAAGAGATGAGCTGTGATGCAAAAATATGCAAATACTATTGAAAACAAGAGAATACCCTTAGATAATTAAAAAATCCTAACAGCAGGACTGAACTTTAGTATCTGCCTATCAAAATTTCAGTTTTGTTCGAGCAGAAATTGAAGGATGTAAATTCAAGAGTGCAAACACAACATGTACAGTGGATTAAAACAACAAATATATTAGTCCCACTCTACACAAATCTGCAATCTAAGAATTCAGGATAAAAAGAGCAAGCTCCAACAACAATTGCATAGAAGTCTTTATTACTCAAATAGAAGAATGTCACAGCAAGTTGTCATCTCACAAAAGCTCATACTACAACCTACAAGCTAACAATACTCACTCTTATTATCTATTTCTACAAATGTCTAACTAGTGTGCCCATCCTTTTCATTTATAAGTTAAGAGAAGGTGTTGTTAGAAAACAGGCTAATGACAGCGTTAGTGGTGCATCTCCCTTGAGCATGAGCAACTCCCTCATAACTTTTCCTTGTATGCAAGGCTTTTATTTTAGAGTAGTGCATTATCATAGTAGATATAACTCCTCTCCTGAAGGTGCCTCATTCCATAAGTGTGCACTCATGAATGCACCTGAGATGATGGTGTTAATCTCCTCAACTAGTGTGCCATACTTGGTGGGTGTGACCCAAAAACTAATTCGTCTATCCTCGAAGGTGTCGTTATAAGCTTCTAGATGTATTTAAGAATCTTTCTGACTGGTGTACCACAATCTAGCTCTGCAATCCTGGTGCTACTCAACTTCTCAAGGTTGAGGTGAGACCAACTCGGACCAACTAGGTAATCTAACACTCTTGAGAATTTTTTTTTTTAAATTCTACAGTTTTCCTGTGCCAACAATTATACAACATTTTAACCTCATGAACTAGTCTCCTCTGTTCTCTTAGCTAATTCTATAAGCACTTATTGTTGTTGTCAAAGCTTTTACTCTCTAGTCCCATTGAGCTATTTCAGTTATTTGTGGACATTGATCTATTTTCATTTCATTTCTTCAATTTTTTTGACTGTTATGCGTTACCTTTGGCCAGTGCCTTCTTTCTTACCTATGATTTTTTTGCTTAAGCATTCCAGCCAGCCAAAGCAACAGGGGTAGAAGGAGCCACGCAGTCCAGCCAGAGCCCAGCAGGGGCAGCGCAGAGGCTGCAGGAGCCACGCAAGGCTGATGCAGGCCCAGTCAGGGCAGCGCAGGGGAAGTGTAAGCCCTTCAGGTGTGACACGGACCCTTACTGAGCAATGCAGAGGCTGACGCAGGCCAGTTAGGCTGATGTAGAGGGATTCAGAGCAGCGTATTACTATCGTTTTTATTTCTCTGTTGAGTGAACCAGTTTTGGTGCCCAGGATTGTTGTACTTAGATTCTACATAATAATGAAAACCGTCCAGAGCTAGCTGCACCGGTTTTCCCACATTGGGTTTTTTCTGGGGATATTTGTCCAGAAAATCCGTGTGTCACTTTGTCTATGAGCATGTTATTCAATATTTGATCTGTATGTGTAGGTTGCTAGTTGTATTTACTATTTACTTCGCTAATTTATTGAATATTTTGGAAATTAACTTGTAACTTAATTCAAGTAGGAGAAATAAATCAAGATACTGCAATATGGTTTCTTAGATTAAGAAATTTTCACATTTCCTAGGTCTAGCCCCATTAGGTCACCTAGGGCAACAATTTCCCAGTAATCTAGCTAGAGAAAATCTTCTATCTCCTAGAGGCAGCTGCGTTGCTGTGTGCCCTCACTCTCCTCATAACTTGGGCCAATTTCGACGGTGGAATCTCCGGATACCTCAAGCCCTAGCTCTAGGATCAAGTTTTTCCTAGGTGTTCCCAAGGATAGAACCTAGTAGGATCAATTTGACCTATCGAAGTAAAAACTCTTGTCTGATCCTTTCCCATCACCTTTTCCAGGATAGGAACATCATTGGTTGCTAAATTCCATCCCCGAACCTGGGTTGGGTCCACTTGGCCCCGTGTGGTCCCATTTGGTGTCAAAGGCCTTTCATTAAGGACCATTTGGGAATCCAAGTTCCCAAAGGATTTTAGTGATTGAGAACTTCCTTCATAAGTCTTATTCTTCTCCCTCAACCCTTAAATCCCCCTCCTCTCTCCCTATAAGATAATTCCCTTGCTTAAAAGGAAAGCAAGTCCCACTCTTTATTTTATCTTAGGGAAAGGTTTTCGAGGGTCACTTCCCACCTAGTCATTGACTTATACTCTACAAGTGACTTCCTAAACTACTGGGACTCCACCCATCGGTGAAATTCTGTGAAGAGAAAGGAGCCTTAGCTGTGGTGACAATAGGCTAAGCCTCCATCATTTCCCTTGTCCTAGCAGTTGCCCTCTTAGGAACCCCTTTTAGATCCACTACTAGTTTGAGTGGTAACAAGTTGTTCACAATTCCATTTGTGAACAACTCTTTCGTAGGCCCACTTTTGCCATACTACAGATCCAAGATGAGAAGCCCAAGGCTATGGAGGCTACCCTTCTTCTCATTGAATCAATCCTCTACAATATAGTGAACTAGGGCTAGTTGGTTGGCCCACTTGACTATTACTTTATGTCAAAGTACTTTTGTCTTGTTTCTATGCCATACCCATCCACCAAATTTTGTATCCTGTGAACAAGAGTGGGGGGCTCTGCTTTTACAGTAACCTAACAACCCTCCAACTGTACTTGGACTACCATCAATCTACCCAACCATAGTCAATTATTTTTACTGATCTAGGGCCCACAATATTGTCTTCATCTAGGGATCTTCAAATCTGCCACCTAACAATGGTTTGAGTCCTCCCAAGATCATTGTTCTTGTGTATCGACAATTTGATCTTTGTTGTCCAATCTATGAACAAATATGAGCTACTCCTCTTATCATACTTCTAACAATTTGTAGATGACTGAACTAGGGTTACAAATTAGCCACTAACAATCCATTTACTAATTTTTATAGGTTTCTTCAGATATTTGTTTAAAACTCTATGGAAATTCCACCAAAATCAACTCCTCTGCATGTCAATCCATTCTTCATATGGTACATTTCTTCTGCATGCACAATCTTCTGCTCAGGTTCCACACTCCTTTGGATCTTTTGTCTCCACACATACTGAATCTACAAACCATCTTCCAGATCTGCGGTCTTTATTGTAGAAAAAAACCTCGCTCTAAGGGTTACCAATATACCTCTTCTCCTTAAATTTGTCTAAGTCTTAGGTCTTATATAGAGTAACGTCTTTAAAGCCATGCTATGGGCATTATCAACATCCTTCTAGTGTTGTACATGTTGGCCCTATCCACACACTAGAAAAAACCAGCTCTGCCTCATAAAGGGGCTGACCTAAACTCATATGGATCCCTGATTATGGGCATTTCTTTATTGAATCTTGACATAGACTTTAGATCTCAATGTTGACCCTCAAACTAGGGATAACTAAGTCAATATTACGCCTACGTCGACTTCTGTTATGGCTCTAAATTACAGTGCAAGCCCTCCTCCATTTATGTTGGTCTTTATCACAGACCTTGCGACCTACTAACCACCACAAGGCAAGATGGTATCAAACCTCTCTTCTATTTCATGTAGAAAATCTAACCAATGGGATTCAATATGATCTTGTAATCATGTACTAAAACAAGATACTAAATCCTTCCTACAATTTGTGGAAACAAAACACAATCGCACAATCACATATAAGTAAGAGAAACAAGTTATCAATCGCACAACACAAGATGTATCTGGGGAAGAAACTGCTCAAAACCCTCTATCTCTATTTTGTATTAATTCAAGGAATCATGAAACAATACAATGCTTAATCTCTCTCGAGATTCTCTAGCACTCTACCAATTGCCTCTTGGCAGTCTAGGAATTTAGCTCTAGTACTTGTGCAATTCTCAACTATTCCTTGACCTACCTTTACACTCCCTCCTTCCTCATTGATTATCTCATATAATTAAAAATCAACCCTCTTGATTACACAATCATCATGAATACACAATCATCATGATATCCCAATGACTTTATATTTTGTGAAATTTTCTATATTCGTGATAGTTATGTTCCTCTGAACTGTGTTACAATAAGGATCAAGGGTCTTTTTATTATTTAAAATAAGAGAAAACCCTAAACAAACAAAACCCTAACTCGAGGAGATGTAACACCAAGATTTTATGGGCCCCGTTGGGGTTAGTTGGGCAGCCAACTTCTCGGGGTCGTAAATTGGTCATATGATCTTCGTTTGACGCACATGATACCGTGTTAGAAAGATCTCTCAGAGGACTACAACTACTAATATGATTTGTATGAAATAACCAAACCTTTCATGCCCAAAAAACATCGTTTGGGGCCTCAAAATGACTCTGAAAGTTCAGGACCGAAAAAATGACAAAAATAGTAAATTGTGCTATAATTAAGGAAACTGAAAAACTGAAAGAGACAATGGCGAGGGCCCAAGTGGAATAGGCGGGTGGCCACCAATATCCACCTCGATCACCTTAAATTGAATTTCTTGAGCTAACTCAATCATCATGACTTAGTTAACTGACACAAGTTGTTATGAGACGAAATTACAATTTATTGTCCAATTTATTTAAGGGAAAAATAAATTAGATGCCTCACATTCCTCACTCCTGGTACATCAAAATTCCTCACCGGTGTGGGTGCATTTTTTTTTGTCCTTTCTAGTTGCCAATTTCACTATTTCTTGTTGCGAATTTCAACACTCCCTCTCAACAAGAAAGGAATTCAATCAATCCCCATCTGGTACCTTTGGAATGTTCTGCATGCTACACTTCTCTAGTGTTGTTTGCACCTGCAAATCCTGAAATTGAATAGCCTCTGAACAACTGAATCAGTATAATGCATCTGTCATCAGAGTCTTCTGACTGCTACTAGCTACTGCACCTGTCTAGTACTGGATTCTCTGCACTGTTGCTGACATCTGCATATGTGCCCTTTGAACTGTTGCTAACTCTATTTGTGCTCCATTATTTGACATCTGTCACTCTGATTTCTGTTTTGCTGACATCTGACTACATCAATCTAACTGATCCTTCCTACTACTGTTGTACTGTGGGCTCCTCGTAGCCAGGTTCGATCCATGAGACACGCCATCTCAATGGACCTTGCCCAAATTTATTATCTTGGGATTATGTCTACACATAACCCCACCTTACACCTCGAGGTATGGCTGCTCCCTCTTCCCATCTAGCTCGAAATTTCCCCCTCATGGAGGTCTCTGCTTGAGTGGACGCTTCCACTCAGTCTCCTCTCTACTTCTCCAATTGTGGCAGCTACTCCACAATCTTCTGAGACTGCTTCTCATGAGGATGCATGTTGAGAGGTAATTTATGCTCCCTCTAAACCACCAAGTCTCTAACTTCTTCCTTTCTCCTCAAAGCTTTGCATGCATATGTTACCTCAAGTGCATATAGGTTCTTGACTTGCGCATAGTGTAATTGTCCTGAAGTTACAAAAAGTTTATAAAAAAGAGTTGATTTTAAATTGATGATATCTCCCTCATTCGAGCTCTGATTTGACCGGATTTTTTTTCCATTTGGGTAGATTTTCGCAAGGAATCCAAATATTCTATTTTTTTTCAAAAAACTTACACCAAAATCTTCAGATATTCTCTACAAAATCGTCGCCCAAAAAATTATTGCTCTGATACCATGTAGAAAATCTAACCAACGAGATTCAATCTGATCTTGTAATCTACTAAAACAATATATTGAATCCTTCCTACAATTTACAGAAACAAAACACGATCGTACAATCACATATAAGTAAGAGAAATAAATCATCAATTGCAAAACAACATGATGTATTTCGGGAAAGCAACTAATCAAAACCCCTCTATCTCTATTGTGTATTAAGTCAAGGAATCATGAAACAATACAATTCTTAATCTCTCATGAGATTCTGCAGCACTCTGTCAATTGTCTCCCATTGATCTATGCAAGCTCGGTCTAGTACTTAGCCAATTCTCATCCTTACTTCAACCTGCCTTGCTCATGCAATTTCTAGGGAATTAACTCTTTATTATTTAGGAAAATCAGTCTTCCTTGATTGTGCAATCCATCATGGCATCCAAATGAATTTATAATTGCAATGGGAAATTTTATCTGAATACAACTAATAGTTATGTTCCCTTTAACCTCTGTCTCAATTGGGTATTCCTCGAAACTGACATGCATGCAACTATTAATAGTGAATTATCAGTTATCTGATTGATCACTCATTGTGACTTAAATCTAATTTAATTCATTGGACCTCTCACTAGCTCATCACTCAGTTAGAACTAGTTAAACTAATTTTAACTCATTTAATTGAGTTAATTACACTTTCACCCCACTAATGCATCAACTTCAACTGGACCCCAAAAATATTAGAATCCCTCTATATGCCTCATCTTAGACCCTCAAGTACTTGAATTTCTTGAGCTAACTTGGTCATCATGACTTAATTAACTGACACAAGTTGTTATGAGATGAAATTACAATTTATTGTCCAATTTATTTAAGGGAAAAATAAATTAGACACCCCACATTCCTCACTCTTGGTGCATCAAAATTCCTCACCAGTGTGGGTGCATTTTTTTTTGTCCTTTCTGGTTTCCAATCTCACTGTTTCTTGTTGCAAATTTCAACATTTCATAATTTGATGCGGCCTTCACACAAAGACACCATTGAAATCACATGCCCAGATTCTCATGAGAAACCTCTCTTAAGCTTGATCTGCTAGAAGAGAACCAACAATATGCCATCCTACTTCCTAGCGCAAACCGACCATTAAGGTATGCAACATTCTTATGAACCCTCACATGATGATCTTGCTCTTGGAGGATGATCATGACCTCCCTTTAGCAACCCTTACTCGGCCCTCGTACTCGACCTACTTTAGGACTACATATCTCTTCACCCCCTTGATGTTCCAGATAGTGGGAATACATGTCAAACATGCTAAGATGTGCCAAGTGATAAGGCATGCCAAGATGTGCAAGGGTGTGTCAATGCATGTCAGGGACTGTCAAGACAACAAAAAGGAGAAAAAAGTTAAACTACAAGGAAATGAACACATAAGAGGGTTAATAAGTCATCAATTTACCTTTTCCAAGAGGGGCATGCTAGGCACACCAACACTAGGCGGCAATAGGTGCCAAGTGCAAAGTCTTAGTGCATTCTAAGTGCTAAGTATTCCTTTGTTGCTTCTCATCTACTTTCCAACAATTGATCTTCACAAATAAATTTAATATTAAACCATGCTAAATCATACCAAGGCATCTCAACGTATTCCATACATGCTAAGACTTTCCAAGCGCCAACACGTGCCAAGTGCCAATATGTGTCAGGGACTAGTGTTATGCATGTTATGAAGTGGAAGGGAATGCTGAAGAGTGCTAAGGTGTGCTAGAGAGTGATAATGAATGTTGATGAGTGTTAAGGAGTACTGGGAAAAAACATTAATGGAGCACTAGGTAAAAATTCATGGAAGTTAATGAATATGAGGAACGTGTACTGCCAGAGACTAGTGTTAATGGTCAATGTTAGTTTTCATGCCAAGGAGGGTGTGACAAGGTATGCTAAGCATTGGTAAGGCATGCTAGGGAATATCAAGGCATGTTAATAATTCCCAAAGTGTGCTTGGGAGTTCCAGGGTGTGCTAATTATATCATGTGCCAATTAATAGTGCCAAGATATGCCAATACATGCTAAGTGCTAAGGATGTGATGCAGGGTGCCAGGGTATGTCAATATGTGTCAAGGCAACAAAAGGAAGAACCAATAAGAGGGTTAATAAGTCAAGACTTTATCTTTTTGAAAAGGGGCATGCTAGGCACACTAATAATAGGTCCCAATACATGCCAAGTGGCATTGTGTGCCAAGTTCTAATGTATGTCAATGCATTCAACCAAGGTGTTCTAGGGCATGCTAGGGACTATATGCAGCATGCCAACACATGCTAGGAGAGTTCCATGTTGTGCTAGTGCATGCCACCATGTGCTTGGGTGCCAGTGTCATCACAAGATGTTCTAGGTACAAAGATGTTCCAAGACATGTGGGGTGCTAAGAAATGTTAGTGTGTGCCAAAGCATTAATTTAAGGTGTGCCCAAATTGTTGAGGATTGTTAGGTCTTTCTCATTAATAGAATTGTCAGAGCTCGATTATGTATTAAATAATATATTTCCTACACACAATAGTGGAACTTTATCTAAATGGAATTTGCTAGATAATAAACTTAATAGATATGAATCATGTGTTGAATCATAGGAAATCTCTATTCGACTAGTCATTACTTGAGGGAAATGATACACGCTTATTACTTCTTAAAAAATTGACTGACCCTAACCACTATGGCCTTGGACATATTATACAAAATTCTCCACAATAATGGTATTAAATCATTATATTTTGACAAAAAATATATCAACAGGCACATAGCGTCATAAAAAACTCATTGGAATGATCAATGATGACGGACATTTTTTGATCGTCACAAAAAGTAACAAAAAGAGCATTGGTGAGGGTCATTAAAATTTCGTCACTAGAAGTGTCACCAAAGAGAGAATTAGTGATGGGCCTTTAAGGACCCTCTCCAAAAGTGAAATGTCTTTGGTGACAGACCATAAAGGACCATCACTATATACACTTACAGTGACAGTTTTTAGTGATCAATGATGGCGGACATTTTTTGACCGTCACCAAAAGTAACAAAAAGAGCATTGGTGAGGGTCACTAAAAGTTCGTCACTAGAAGTGTCACCAATTAGAGAATTAGTGATGGGTATTTAACGACCCTCACCAAAAGTGTCATTGAAAATGTCTTTGGTGACAGACCATAAAGGACCATCACTATATACACTTACAGTGACGGTTTTTTAATGACCGTCACCATATGTGACATTGGTGACGAACCTTAAAGGTCCGTCACAAGCATGACCCTCACCAATGTGATTTTTTCTTGTAGTGGGTTCTCCACTGCAATTTCTTGTCCATAGTGGAAGCCAAAAGAAATCCATTTCAGCAGAGGTCGTGAAGTGCTCGGCCTCTCGACCATAGCACACCCACAGCCGTATACCATCGGGTGGCTTCACCCAGGGAGAGATCTATGTGTCTGCCAACAGTGTTGCCTTCCATATAGCATCAAGCCATTCATGGATGAGGTATTATGTGATGTTGCTCCTCATGATGTACCTGATGTATTATTGGGCGAACCATACTTGTGGAGGTGACATGATGTGTATGAGTCTAGGCCTCATGCTGTTATTATTACTTTGGGAAATAACTTGTATAGAAAACCAGAGGTAGTACCACCTTATGTCATCTCTTTGATTACTACAAAACAATGCACTAAGATTGTTTACCAAAATAGGAGATTTATTTTCCTTACAAATCGCTCACATGGAAAGAATATTACTGTTACCACAACCTAAATACACAACTCCCCTACACGGCTGCAACAAATGGACAAATTCATGGAGGAATACGAGGATATTTTCTCCTCACTCATAGAGGTTCCTCTACACTGTCCGGACAAGAACTCCATTGAGATAACCCCCGACGCACCAATGCCTGATGTTGCCATAACTCATGTGACTACATAGAAAAAATACACACATGTACTGTCTGAGGCTAATAAAGAAACCAAATTTACTGAATGCATCCAACATGTCCGCCCACAGGTCCATGACATCTTCGACAAATATAATGCCCAGTTCAACAGAATTTTCCTCATCTCAAGGAGGATCTCAACGCAATGGGGACCATTGCTTCCTAAGGGGGAAGGAATGATCCATGTGGATATTGGTGGCCACCCATCTATTCCATTTGGACCCCCACCATCGGTTCTTTCATTTTTTCACTTTCAACACATCTTACTATTTTTAGCAGGTTTTTAGGACATGAACTTCCGAAGCCGTTTTGGGGCCCTAATGATCCAGGAGGATATTGGTGGCCACCCACCTATTCCATTTGAAACACCACTATCAGTTCTTTCATTTTTTCAGTTGCAACACAACTTACTATTTTTAGCAGTTTTTCGGGTCTTGAACTTCTGGAGCCATTTTCAGGCCCTAAATGAAGTTTTTTGGGAAAACCAAGAGTAACATGGGTCCATGGACCGATGTTGTTCACACCAAAAGTTTTACTCCTCGGATAGATATTTATAATGAGCTATGATGAGCATAAAATATAGTTCGTATGCCAAAGTTACATCCCTATGAAGTTGAAACACCAATTTACCCAAACAGGGCCCATAGTTTTGGCGCTTTATTTGCTACGGTTAGGTTTTTGGACGTTTAGGGTTTTGCATTATTTCTCAATAATAAATAGGCCTTAGATCCTCATTGAAACGTAGTTTAGAGGCATGTAATCCGCCACATCTCTTCTCAGAGATAAGCTACCATCGCCCTAGCTAGTTTATTTCCATTCTATCTGTAAACATATTCTAGTTATTTGATATTAATGAAATGAAGTATTATTTGCACTATATCTCTCTATTTATGTCTATTTTCGTATTTTATTTCATTCCTGCATAAATCCCAGTCAGGGTCGGCTGGAGGCCTGACCACGATTCAAACCCATGGCCTCTATTCTAACAACAGAGCACTCTACCAAAATACTACATGGTGATCCTTGTTAAGATATGGGTAAAACCCATATATAAGGTGTAAGTCACACCAATTTTGGGGAACGGGTCGAGGCTAAGCCCCTGGCCCCTGATCCACTTCACACCATATAACCTCATGCCCGAATTTTAGGGCTAGGTTGGCGAGGTTAGGCATTAAGGGCTAACCCATGACCCCATGTGGCACATATGACCACGACTTTCAGACTTAAAGGGTTAGTGGAGAAATTAATGTTTGTACAAAATTCAATAGAAAAGGGTGGAAATTTCACTCCATTAGCAAAAAATAGGGTGGAAATTTAGGACATTTAGAGTGTTAGTCGAATTTGTAGGACAGTTAACAATCAAATTCATGGGAGAGCTTTGGAGCTCATATCACTTTTATTTTTGACCAAATTGAGCTCAGAAAGAGTCCACTTAGGAGTTTTTGGATGTTATGGATCCAATGGAAACCTCTAATTTATGATTTAAGCACATATAAGGATTCTTTTTTGTAAGTTTAATACCAAGGGTGTATGGATGATTCAGGTTTTTGAAGCAGTTTGGAGGGTGTTTGAACATGATGAAGGCCTTGTAGGGTTTTCTCACCTTCAAAAGTCCATTGCAGTACCTGTCACTTGCTGGGTTCAACTGAGGTTTAACTTCCCTCAACATGAAGTCTTTTTTATGTTCTTCAATGTGGAATTGAAGTGCTCACATGCTAATTTTAGCTCAGATATTTTTGAGTTTTTAACCAAATTGAGCTAAGAAAGAGTCCACTTAATGGTTTTTGAATGTTATGGATCCAATGGTGACATCTAGTTTCTGATTTGTGTACATATAAGTAGTATTTTGGTAGGTTTAAGACCAAATGTGTATGGATCATTTAGGTTTTTGAAGAAGTTATGGAAGGCGTTTGAGCATGAAGAAGGCCTTGTAGGCGTTTTCTTACCTTTAGAAGTCCACTGCAACAACTGTTATTTATAGGGTTAAGCTCTGGTTTACTTTTCTCATTATGTGATGTTGAGGAAAGTTTTTCTTTTTCTCTTCAATGTGAAATTGAAGTGTTCACATGCTCATTTTAGCTCTTTTCAGTTGGAGTATAGGATCTTTGTAAGAGATGCCTTGTGTTGTTGCTTTATGTGAGAGTTCTTTGTACAATAACATTACCTTGTAGGGGTAATAGCCACATGTTTCCATTGGAAAATTGTTTATGTATTCCATTTTCTAAACTAAATATATGGAATGGTCTAGCTATGATGGCATACCTAGAGATGTAGCCCAGGAGGGGTGAACTCCATCAACAAATATTTTGTTATGCTCTTCATTATTTTGGCATGATTTATGTGATTTTATGTTGATTATGTCAATTTTACATGTGAAGACTAATTCATGACTTGAAGAGACATTGAAAAACCTATTTGTATCAAGACCCATTTTTACCTTGCAAAGTGGCAGAATGATCCTTTTTTTATGTGATTTCGAGGAAGAGGAAAGAGAACACCACCTCGATTTTTAGATCATGTATCTGTCGTGGTAAGCCTACTAGGTGGGCTCCAC
This sequence comes from Pinus albicaulis, assembly GCA_034641835.2. Lineage (NCBI taxonomy): Eukaryota > Viridiplantae > Streptophyta > Pinopsida > Pinales > Pinaceae > Pinus > Pinus albicaulis. The sequence goes on from CM076574.1 coordinate 597,871,530, forward strand.
CTATGGTACAACCTGTTGTATCCATGTCAACTCAAAGCTCTCACTTATAGGCTCCACCTCTATTGCCAATGAGTTTGGCGTTTAAGACAAATTTGGCTGCGTGTCAAAGGCTCCAACTACTTTTAACTCTGCTATGAAGGCCTTGGGGTGACCAAACTTTGACTGGCTCAATATTTTTATCCATGAGGGCTATTCAAGACTTCCATATATTGTTGGAAATATTTTTCAAAGCTCTAACCATCTGGGTGGCTTACACCTACATCTGAGATGATCTAGCACTCTAAAAATAGCTCCAAATATACTGCACTGATCCTAAGCCTACTCCCTGAGGTATTTATTTGACACTTCTTCCTCCTGCTTCCACTTTCCATCACCGAACACTTTATTTCCATCAATAACAACATATCTCAACACCCTTGCTACATGGGCCCATGGTATTCATTAGCACAAGGATCAATGTCGGTTGATGCATTCATATCTTAAGTGATAGTTGTAGACTAGATGAAATCATATGTTGAGGAGCACAAACCGATAATGATAGCAGTGTAGGAGGCACAATGCGGAATCAACAAAAATGTAGTTTTCCCAGTAGACAATGCAGAGACTAGTAGCAGTTAGCTGCTCAAGATACAGTTGCAGCTTAGAGACACAGTTTATTCAATATTTTTGATACTTCTTAGTTTCATTTGTTGTATTGAAAACAAAAATAGTGAGAGGGATTCTTCTTACAATACATTCCTACAGGATCTAGATTGGGGTTGTGTAGATAATTTTTCTTGATAAGAGGGAGTGTTGAAATTGTAACAAGAAGAAGGCTAAATTTTGACTTGTACCTTGGTGAAATTGAGTAATTTGATCTCCATATGGCCTTGTCTCCTATTTATATGAGTAAATTCGAGTTTTTAGGCTATGAGTAGAGTTTTGCATGCCGATATTGTTAAGATTTAGCAATCTAGTAGAGTTATTGTTAGTTGAACTCAGTTAACTAAGCTCTAGTCATGAGTTGAGTTAGTTGAAGGTTAGTTGAGTAGTTAAGACTATTTTTAACTCACTAATCTTTCATTTAAATATTCAATCAACTAAAAATAGATCCATTCATGCAAAGAATTCAAATTGCTTAGCTGGGGTAGATGAAAAGGCATGCTTGTATTTATACTTGTATACTACGGAGTGTACAGTGCTTTTGCACAGAGCAGGTGGTCGATTCCTTAGGCTATTATGTAAGGAAATAAGAGGTTGCTTGAGGCTTGAATTGGATAATTGTTGGCCATAAAAATTTAGGGAGCAGAGAGAATAGTTATTCTTTTGCAGGTTGAGCTCAAAGCTGGAGCTAGCAATTGTAATAGATTCTATTTTCATTTGAATTAATGCAAAGCGAAAAAGGGTTTTTTCCTAGTTGGGTTCCCCTAGAAATGATCGTGTATTTGTGTTTTTTCCTATCGCATGTATATGCATGTTTTTCTAAATTGTGTTTTCATTCCGCAGATCAGTAGAGTAGAATTGCATCTCCTGATTCTAGATTAAATTTCTCGAGAAATTGCAATTCTATCATATTTCTACGTAAAGTTATTGAAAAAAAATAGTATGGTTAAAACGTTTTAAGTGGTCTCAATAGTTTATATCTTGTTCCTTTTACAAATATTTTTTGGACTTACAAGTCTAAGTTATGTACTCTATATAGCATTCAAAAATACAACTTAAACAATGAAAAAATACACATTGCATTTTTCACTCTAAAGTAGGTTTGCACATGAAGATATTTGATTCCTCTAAGCTCATGTTAGATCTGTGCTTAATATAGATCTATATTGGTTTAATAAAATCAATCTAGATCTATATTAAGTGTGAGAGCGATAAAATCTCTCATGATGCAAACCTCTTTTTTGAGTACAAAACATGAGGAAAGATTTGCAACTCAAGATATTTGATCTCTCAAGGCTTTATAGATCAAGAGTTAAAATGGATCTACATTGGTTTCTAATATACATTGTGATCTTCATTTATTATATATTATTATTTAATGTTTTTCTATATATCTCATGATTATGAAATTAAAGAAAAAGTCCTATACTACTAAGTCCATTGATCTTTCTTTTCAATTTATCATTTTTTAATTATAAATTACAATATGTGAATGTTTTATTCTTATTCATATATTTTATTTTCATAAAATATATTGTAAATCCACAAATTTTATTTTTTATAAATCAATATATCAAAATTTATAAAAGAAATGTAGTAAAAGTAAAATAATGTGATAAATAATATATATTCTAAATTTCAATATCTCTATTAATATCTATAAAATTCTTTGAAAACAATAATAATCTAAACAAAACAATATTATAAAATCTTATTTATATTAATAATTATAACACACACACACACATATATATATATGTATCTTTAGGTTACAAATAGAATTGAGTCAATTAGAAAAACATATAAAAATGTAAAATGCTTAATTTTTTTTTTCAAAATATTAGTAACATTAACACACATAATTAATTGTTATAACATTAAATTCAAACATAAAAACTATGAGCACATTGCTGAAACGGATCCATTTTATTTTTGGGTAAAATGGAACAACATACAAACTATACCCAGAAAAAACCATTATGACAGAAACTAAACTTTAAATCATATTTTAAATATGCCCAAAAATTTAGGAGAAAATTTAAAAAAAAGTGAATACAATTTCAAACCTTTTTTTTTTAATTTGAAAAAATAATTAAAATACACAAATACAAATGTTACAATAAAATATCGACTTACATATATAACAAAAATGATTTATTTTATAATAAAAAATAAAATTTTAAAACTTGTTTAATGCTTATGAATTAATAAATTAGTCATATTAGGACTCTAACAAAATCTAAACAACAAATGCAAGCATTAATAAATTAATCATACCATTACTCTAACAAAATCTAAACCACAAATGCAAACAAAATTTCTTCATTATTTTTTAAAATCAATGTTTTGTTATTTGATCCAGGTGGATATCAGTGGCCACCCACCTATTTCATTTGGACCCGTACCATCAATTTTTGCAACTTTTCATTTTCAGCACAACTTACGATTTTTGGTAGTTTTTCGGATCCTGAACTTCTAGAGCTGTTTTGAAGCCCTAAACGACATTTTGTGGGAAAACCAAGAGCGTCCGAGCTTATAATTCTAGCACCAAAAGTTGTACTCCTTGGATATATCTTTCTAATGAGCTATTGAGTGGGTCAAATGAAGATTGTATGCCAAAGTTACACCCTTGAGAAGTTGAAACACGAATTTACCCAAACAGGGCCCACAGTTTTGGCGCTTCATCTCATAGGGTTAGGTTTTTGGAATTTTGAGTTTTCCATTATTTCTCAATAATAAATAGGCCCTTGAGCCTCATTGTAACACATTTCAGAGGTCTGTATCCACCACATATTTTCTCAGAGATACGCTACCAGCACCCTAAATATTTTTATTTCAATTATGTTTGTAAGCATATTTCAGTCATTCTTTTATTAATAAAATGAAGCATTATTTCCTCCGCACCTCTGTGTTTATGTCTATTTCTGTATTTTCTTGCGTTCCTACATAGATCCAGATCATTATTTCTCTAGTGTAAAGTAAAAAAACACTGTTCACCCAACCCAATCAAAATCTTTCCTCATCACCTTTCTGTTGAATAAAAATTTGACAAGACTTAGTTGTCCTGCATTATATCAGATATCTTGTTGTACACCTCTGACGACACCCCCTCGGCATTTTCCATTATCCCGGTCTTCCGCCTCTCCATGCCATTGCATCACATACCATTTCACATGTCATATTTATGGTATCATCCCTGTTGTACGTGAACGATACGACATAACAACATTATTTGCCCAAGAAAATTTGAATTTCAACTAACATAAAATTTAAATTTCAAGAAAATTTGAATTTCAGACACAGTTACATTATTGGAATCTTTTTGTACACAATTGAAATCTCTGTTGCCCCCTACTTTTTCCAAGGTAATTACACCATTACACAACTTCCAGGACTGGTACTGTCTTTCAAGGTTTTAGATTGTATATGTAAAAATGTTTGATAGTAAATTTGCCTATATTATTTTATGTTTCTTGATGTTGAACCAGGTTCAAAGATGCAGAGATGTAGATTATTTGAGGAAACAATGAATTACATTAGAAAGCTTGAGGCGAATATACATTAAATGAAGAGGAAGAAAGACAACCTGGTGGCAATCCAATCTAGAAAATAGCAGACGAAAACATGGATATTATAGTTTCCATGGAGTTTTATGGCAGGGAAGCAATTTTTAACATCACTAGACAAAGAGGGCCGAGACTTATGTGGAGGATTCTGGAGAAAATTGAAAATCATGGTCTAGATGTTGAGTCCTCACAAATTTTTACAGGGGAATCCTTCGTGCTTGTATCCTTCCATAGCAACTTCCGAAACCACATTTCCCAAGATCCTTCTGAGATCCAAACTTCTCTGGAATGTAAACTTCAATTAACTTATTAACTTGTTATAATATGTTGTTGAAAATTAAATTCAGACCGTTGAGGATTGGTTTGTTGTGATGGCTAAGAGCCATGGTATGGCTTGTTGCAAATTAATTTCATTCCACACATCTAGTTTCTATAATGGCATTTTTATAATTTAATTCTGAAAACCTTGATCAGTAATTTTTCTGCAAAACTTGTTGACAATAACCATAGTTTCTCTTTCTACAAGCTTGTTGACAGTAACCATAATTTCTCATCATCTATGAAGTGTCTTCTTTTCTGCAAACTTGTTGAAAACAACCACAGTTTCTCACCATCTATGAAGTGCCCACTTGTTTTTTCCATGGACATGGATAATGAGTTTAAAATAGGGAATTCGGCCATACTCATTTTTATTATTGAAAATTTTAATTACAAAATTAATAATTAACTTTGTTTAAAATCATGAAATAAACCATTAAATTTATGGCCAGGCCCTGGAATAACCCATATCTACACTTAGATAAGCTCATGTATATGTTGGATTCGTATCACTATTTCTCATGTATATGTTAGATGCCCCTAATTATTGATAAGGTCAACTAATTTATATGACAGTAAATTTGGTTATTTCACAAATTTTGGGTGACATGTGGCATCAGTAGAGGATTCCACGTGGGATGGTGGAATCACTGTGATGTCAATGCGATGTCAACGAGACTCAATGGATGTGGGTGATGTGGAAGGTTATGTTGATATGGCACCTAGGAAACAAGTGGCAGTGTTTTTTTATGACACCTAGATTGTGAGCACCACACAATGCTAGTGTGGAGTTTACATGGCTAAGAGCCACCTCAATGTGAAAATTAGGTCCCCGAAGATGTCTTGCAATGTCTTTCATGGCAGGGCACATGAATCATGATAAATGAAAGCCATTAGAGAGGAACATCCCCATCATTTATGTGAATATCCATGTCGCACTACAAATGATTAGAACATAACGTTCCTAAAATTATGGCTTGTTGGTGAAATGGTGGTATGGCACATTGATTTAACAAACACCAAGTTGGACCATGACTGAGGTGGAAGTGATTTTGAAGGAAAACATAGGTTTTATGTGATTTTTGTTGATTATTTTTCAAGAAACAGTTTCTACAATTTTGGTGCACTCAAAAGCATTCTAGACAAACAACACCCCACATACAAGAAGAAACTCAATCAATATGCATTGAGGAATTTTGCTAGAAAATTTTAATACAAAATTCTGAATATATTTTTGATAAATTACAAGGTTTGAAGAATTTGATTTTGTAATAAATGTTTTTTCAAATAAATTTTATGACAATTATGTTAGTGTAACTTTCATTTTCAATTTAATCTCCTATTACATTCTTTAAAATATATATAAAAACTAAAATTTCCATATATTTCACTTTATTATTGTTTTCCACATTCCCCACTTCCAGCGTTTAATTTGCACCTCTCAGTGAAAGTGCTAGTTTATAGTATTTTGTATCATATTCTATATCCTTTAAATTGACCTACTAGCTACTTTATATATAAATAATATTTTATAACTATTCTTAACCTTTATAAATAATAATGTGTGATTCTTAATTTTTTAGCATCTCTTTAATTAATTTATGGTATTATTATATATAATTATGATAAACAGATAATAATTTTAATCTTATATCATTATTAAAAAAATTTATTATGGATATGGGTATAGTAGGGTCCAAGGTCTTAAAGCCTTTCAAAAATCTTATAAAGGGTTAAGTGGAAAAAATGCTCGTGTGGACCCTATCTCTAAGGTATCCAAGGGACCACATACAAGATTGCCCATGTCTTTAGGATGAATAGTGTATCCTCCTCGTTCAAACCTCTTTGTACCATTAGAAATTCTCTTGGTTCTGTTAACGACCCTATCCACCCAAAGGACAAGAAATGTATTTACCTAGTTCCTTGTTCTTGTGGTATTCCCTATATTGGAGAAACTGGTCGATCCAAGAACATGTTGCATACATTAGGCACAATAATTCTTGCGCTTCGACTCTAGTTGAACATGCAAAAAAATCGTGTCACCATGTATGTATTGAGGTGTTTGGTTCTGATTGATGATGTCAATTAGAGTTTAATTTAATGTCAACCCGGGAAGGTAAACTTAGAAGTGCTTATCTAAAATATATAGATCTAGAAATATTCCTAATTTGTTGAAGATCTTAAAGTCCCCTTACAAGAACATATTCATTAAGATCTCTTTCAATAACTAATCAAACCTAGATCTAACAATTGTTTGAGAGCTATAGTTCTCTTACAAGAACATATTCTACAAGATTTCTTCCAACATTAGAACATCTAATAAGAACTTAAAAGCTGAAATAAAATAAACCTAGATCTAATAATTGTATGAGGTCTTACAGTTCTCTTACAAGAACACTTTCAAATAAGACTCTTCCAATATTAGAACATTTAACAAAGCTTAAAAACTGAAATGAAACAAACCTAAATCTAATAATTGTATGAGATCTTATGGTTCTCTTACAAAAAAACTTTCAAATAAGATCCTTCGAATATTAGATTATTTAACAAAAACTTGAAAGCTAAAATGAAACAAAAACATAAATTAAATTATACCTAAAGTAAGCAAATAAGCGTGCAAGTGAGGCCATGGGGGCCCTCCATAACTCCACAAGCACACCACTTTAATGGAGACTCAGATGTAGAGGAAAAATTGAAGTATGAATCCTTTATTTGAAAATCTCCATTACAAACCAACTCTAAGCTTCTAAGACTACATACTCCAAAATTCGAAGATTACAAAACTTCAAGATTACAATATTACAAAAACTTCCACATTACAAATGGAGGAGATTGTACTCCTATTTATACAATGGGATGAGTAAAAAACTCATAATGATCATCCACTAATCTCTCTTTTAGTTCCATACATCTCTCAACCATCTAGACACATAACCCCTTTTGTCCTTGATCTTCTCCATGAGATCATAATCTTCTCCATGAGGTTTATCTTCTCAAATTCGAATTTGATCATCCAAGGCCACATAAAGGTGTCTTGGAAGCTTCCTTAGCACCTACACATGTCACAAAAAAAACCCACTTTCCATATATAATGTAAAATATATTATTTTCTAATATTTAATCAAGAATTTCTCTCAAAAATGCTTAAAAATAAAAAATATTTGGAAAATATAAATTAGACCCATTAATGGTGAATAATAGGGAAAATTAAGTGACATGGTGGTGAATAATGGGTGATAAAATGGAATCATAGGTGAAAAATGTATGGTAATGAGTGACATTTTGAAACCCAAACATACTCCCCAACTGAAGCTCTTGCATGTCCTCATGCAGGCTACTACAATGACTTATTTGATTTAATTCTTAGATGAGCTTCCTTTTACAAGATGTTTGGTTCTTATGTAACAAACATCTTTCAATCATGGACTTCCTTTTAACTTTGCACTTCTTTGGTTAACTTTTATTTTTGCAAAGCATTTGCATCTTTTAATGATTGGTTCTTGTGTTACAATCATTATTTACTTTGTTGAGATCTCTGTTTAATGATTGGTTCTTTTGTTTACAATCATTATTTATTTTTTTGAGTTCAATCATTTTAAGAAGTCATTTAATATGCTCATCATATTTAAGAAGTCATTTAATATGTTCATCATTTTGTAGTAGTTTTATTGTGGGAAAACTATGTGGGTTAAGATGTAATATGAATGAGGGAAAAAAATGAAGTGTGAAGTGTGAAATTCCCCCCTCCCCAACTGATGGTTTTTGGAAATTTTTTTAATGAGAAAGGGAATAGTGAAATAGTGGAATATTTTCCAAACATCATCATTTTAGCATCTAAAAATAATTTCAAGATTAAAGGTTAGAAAACATCATACCTTACTTACCTATAGAAGTGGATGAATCGTGCATGTTTAGTTGCTACAATTTTGATCTGAAGCTTCTTCTGCAAGTTATGGATGAAAGATGGATCTGTATTGTCGTATCTGCGGCTGGAAAGTCTGATGAATTTGATGAGTCTGCTGAATATGGCTGAAAATATATAAGGCTTGGAAGGTATACAAAATATATAAGTTACATTTTCCTCCTCCCAACCTTATTTATTGACTTGTCCTCAAGTCATGACAAGTTGAAAAAGAAATGAACGGAAATCTGCTTCATCTGCTAAAAAATATGGGTCTTCAAGTCTTCAACGGTCGATGGCACAAATCTTGCTATGTGATTAAATGTGTTGGTGTCGAACATAGTAATAAGTTGTTGGCTTAGTGGCCATTAATGAATGCCACTAGTCAACACGAGAGCTCCCACCATTGATTCCAATGGGAGTCAAGATGCCTAACACATCTTTGTAGGTACGAATATGTTTGTTGTGGTCGAGTCACCTACAAGATCCAACGAACAAGGGATATTAATGTACTCCCATTGTTCATTGGCAAGAGTACTTGCCATTAGGGCATGCAAGCCTTTAGGTGTTTTTACAAAGATAATTAGACTCTAGGACTTTGACTCAATGATATACATAGAAGTAGGGTTTTATTGGTGGAAATGAAAAATGGTATGAAAAGGGAAATGGAAATGGAAAATGGCTTTTATTGATGAGTTAGGAATAAATGAAAGGAAATGCATGGTGAATGAAGAAGAACTCTTGCTGTGAAAAATGGACATGGAAATGGTATGCTTTATGGTTTGACAATTGGTGGAATTCAAAATCTTTTGCAAAAAGGGAGGTGTAAGGTAATGGTTGTGAACATGGATCTGTCATTATAATTTTTAATGAATTTAGTCGTTTGAATGAATACTTGATTATCCTGTAACCTGTAAAAACAACTTGGTACAAAGAAAACATAAGTGTGCTCTAGAAGAAATGGCCAGTTCCTTCATGATTCTTACGCAAAAATTTCATACCAAATAAAACATGTTAAGGAAAATCAAAGGTGTTGAAATTGACTTAATCATGATATTAAAATCAATCCATTCTTAAAAATAACCATGAAAAATAATACTCCCTGTTTGTGTCAGATGAAATATGCTCAGCAGAAAGATTGGCATTAGAAAGATCTGTTGTGTTCTGCATATTAGTATGTCATATAAAAGTATTCAACAGGAATATGTTATGAGTTTAATGCCAACTTGATGCTATCGAAACAAGATAATCATCATCTATATAATCCTCCAAATGTTTGATAAATCGATCCTCGAAATTTGTTTCCAATTGTTCCATTATTTATTTTCAGACCTGTCTGAATTTTGTGAGAATTTTTTTTATTTTTTATTTTTTTTTATTATTATTTTTATTTTTTTATTTTTTTAAATAAAAAAAAAAAGAATGATTTTTTTTTTTTTTTTTATAACAAAATTAAAAAACAAAATTTTTTAATTTGTTACTTATTTTGAGTTGTTTTTTTTTTTTTAATAAAGAAATCAACAAAAACAAATTCTATTAAAACTAATAAAGAAAATTTCTAAAAATAAACTAACACTAAAATGGATTTTTTTTCCAATATCCTAAAAAAAACACACACAAAATCCTCTAAAATCAATGAAAAATCTGGCTTTTTGTCTAGAAAATCAAGAGAAGATAATGCAATTGCCAAATCTCTCCAAGATAAATCAAATCCAATTTTTTTATCACTAAATTAAATATAGAGGAGGCATTTGTGAGCGTGATCCTGAAATCGGATGGGAGTAAGATTTACATATGGGAGAATATGCACTTTTTGAAACTGATCTTGATCGTGATCGTGATCTTGAATATACAGACGGGCTTCTAGAGCGGCTTTGACTAAGACTCTGACATGAATCATAACTTTTGGCACTTCTCTTGCTGAAGCTTCTTGAGTAGCTCAGAGAACTGCGCCCATGAGAACTTTTTTTTTTTGTGCTTGGAAGAGGATATGAAAGCGTATATGAAATCCCCGGTTGTGAGTGCAGAGCAACGACAAATGCTCAAATGAAAGAAATTCTGTAGTTGTTCAGCAAGAAGCAAAATTCCGAACAGAAATTTCAGAAGCAAAGGTTGTTGCAAAGGGGAAAGTTAATGCTGCCAGGAAAAAGAAAGGGAGTAAATTTATTTCACTTGCCGAAGCTGCAAAAGGCTGAATTGTCCTCCAAACTGCGCAAATGCCTTAACAGTCTCCGTGCCAGCAATAAAAGTCCATTTCTCATGTTTTCCAACGTAATGCTCTATCACAACCTCAATTAAAACCTCCATCATTTTAATTGCGGATATACACGAGGACCAAGGAAATTTTGAATCTTGACCAAAATATGGACTCTGAAACGTTTTACAGATTCTCTATAATATGTTGATTAAAGGCTGATATTAAACCCATTAAAGCGGCAACAGCTTCAGGTCCAATCTCAAAGGCTGAAAACCTTTCAGGGAGAAACCAAGTCATAGTCTAAGCTTTCTATCGAAGATATGAAGTCCCGATTGGCTCTTATCCATTTCTTGTATGCCTCCTGAAGGAAGGCAGAATAGAGGGAATTCGATGCAGCGTTGATATTCTTGTTCGTTTGTTTGAATGCTCTCGGCCTTTTTATTTATTGACACGGTTTGTTATTTGTTGTGTTGTTTAAAAATTGTTTGGTTGTGTTTTTTTTTTTTTTTATATTTATTTTTTAAATCATTTTGTTTTTTTGTTAATGGTTTTTTTTTAAATCTTTAAAAAAAAAATGAAACCTAACCTATCTTAAAAAAAAAAAAAATAGCTCTTTTTTCAAAAAGATTTTTTTTAATAATAATATATATGATATATATATATTATTATTATTATGTGGGAAAAATTTTTTATTTTATTTTTTAAACTAAAATTTAAAAAGACTAAGTTTTATCTAAAATGTTTTTTTTTAAGATGATTTTTGACTAATTCACAAAATTCTTTATTGTTATATCGCAGATCAATTTTTCAGCAAGAGTATTTTTATTTGAAATAAATCAATAGATTTTCTGATCTTCCTGATCGCACGAAGTGCAGGAAGAGAGCATACTAATTTCTTGATTTATTTTTATTTATGCAGGTTAGCATGGATGGATAAAACACAATTAAGATCTGCGACAAAACCTTGCATTATCTACACTTTTTCTGCAATGTCACGGGTGCGTTTAGACTCTCAGAAGACAAAGATTTCCGATAATCAGGCTCTTGGCTCACCCGTGATACAGAAACAAGACATAAAAATGCAAAGATGAAGTAGCTCTTTTTATTCATAATGATTTATTTTTTTGAAAACAAAACTAAAAACTTCTAATGATAACGACTTCTAATGACTTCTAATGAGATCTCATTTTATTTTTCTAATCTATTCTACGTTAACTTGAAAGATGTTTTATTTTCTAAGTAAAAGATACTTCCAGTGAAGCCATCTACGGATTAAAAGTTCGAACATGCTCACATCAAGATTTAAAAATTTTACGCGCACGATGACTGGTTCAGAGGACTGAAACCCTGCAAAAACCCTGAGCCTGGCTCGGCAAGCTTGCACCTGCGCCATCACCTGAATCGATCAGCTCTGCAACGGCGCCATCACCTGAATCGATCCATGCACAACACCGGGGGGGGTCCGACCCCCCCTTCCTCCTTTCCGCCCTTCGTTTTTGGCAGCATCCCTTTGGGAACCTCCGGCTACCCTACCAACTCCAGATCTGATGGCATCAGCCACGAAACGGAGCCAAATGGAACTGAGTCGGCAGGGCACATCCCCAATAGAAACAACGAGCAAAAATCGTCCCCATGCAAGCCCATTTCGAAGGAAATACCAAGACTAATCATTGAAGATCCATGCATAGATGAATACAGAGATCACATGAGCAAACACGCCCTGATCTGCAGATTCATGGGGGTCCGACTGAATGAAAAGGCTCTATGCTGGTGGATAAACCAGAAATGGAAACCCAAAGGGGATTTCGAGCTCCAGCTGGGATCGAGGAGCTTTTTCACCGTCATCTTCGCCCACAGGGATGACAGAGATCGAATCTTCGACGGAGGACCATATTTCTACAACTCAGCTGGACTATACATCACATAATGGAGACCAAACTTCGCTCCAGAACAGGAGGACTTCAAAAAAGTTCCAGTATGGATACGCCTTCACTCTCTGCCTATGGATTACTGGCACAAACGTATCCTGGAGGCCATTGGAAACCAGCTGGGAGTCTTCATCAAAGCCTCAGACCTAACATCACAAGGTAAGTACACTACTTATGCTAGAATCTGTGTTTACCTGGATATTTCAGGACCCCTCCCAGGCCATATGGAGCTGATCCACAGAGGAGTGCACTGGAAGCAAACCATTGACTATGAAAACATCCCATTTAGATGCCGAACCTACCGCCAGCATGGACATCTCAGCCACGGATGCCCTGTCAATCAACCACAGCCCAAAGCTCAACCGGAACAAGCGGCCACTGCAGAACCTGGCTTTACCCCAGCTTCAAGAAAGACTAAAGGCAGGAGAAGCAAAAAGATTCCAAAACAACCCACCAACAGTACCCCCACTAATCAGACCTCTACTAAGCCAAACAGCTTCAAAATTCTGGGCAACCTTGACTCATCGGAGCACCCATCAGCTCCTCAGGCCCCCACTCATCATGATCTTCCTGAATCAAGCCAACCCACGACTACCACCAAAGCTCCGAGCTCAACCTTTGGCCCAACCTGTGCCCAAACACCGCAAAACCAACAGCACTCCTCTCCCCTACAACCTACCACCAGCCAAACCCCTGAGCAAACCCACCAGAGCTCAGAAATGCACTTATATCAGCCCTCAACATCCCCCTCAAACAACCGTTTGGAGGAGATCCTCGGGGATCTAGATCTTCAAAAGATCAACGAGCAATGGTCCAAATTGGGAGTCGATGCCATTCCTCAAGACCACTTGGAGAAGATAGAAATGGCCTACTTGCAGTTGGAATACATCAACCAGAATGCAGCCAAAAGGCAGTGGGGAAACAGCAGCAAAACAGGTATACAAGCCAACATGGATCTGGATCAATATAAACCACAGGGACCAGGCAAGAAAAGAGGGCGCAAATCCACAAGACAGCAGATACAAGAGCTGGGCAGACGCCTAATCAACGAGGGGAAAATCAGGGCATTGGTCCTTTTTGCTCCAAAGACTGCTCAATGAAAATCACAACCTGGAACATCAGGGGGCTCAACAGCACCTCCAAGAGAAGGATCTTGAAAAACCGCCTATTCTCACAGCACCCAGACATCGTCCTACTGCAAGAATCCAAATGCTCTTCCAAGAGCATGGAAATTCTCAAAAAAATCGTCTCTAACAGTCATCAATGCATTAGCATCGATGCAATCGGGCAAGCAGGAGGGTTGATCACATTCTGGAACAAAAGAAAATTCACAGTACAAAATGCTCTGTCCACCAAGCACTCCCTATCGGTGATTCTCAACATGCCTGACTCAAGGCAATCGATTTGCGTTACCAATGTATATGGACCCCAACGACTTCAGGAAAAGCTGGAGATGCTGCTTGACCTAGATGAGGTCAGACAACACCATGGGGCAGATCACTGGCTTTTAGGAGGAGACTATAATATGATTACCAATCTAGCAGAGAAAAAGGGAGGCCTACGAAGACTAGATAAGGACTCGGAAGCATTCAACAATTTCATTGCTACATCCAAACTCATTGACATCCCCACCGTCAATGGTCTACACACCTGGAACAATAAGCAAGGAGGAAACCGGCAGATAGCTTCAAGGCTTGACAGATTCCTCATGTCAGAACCCACTATGTTACAAAACATAGACATGGAGGCCAGCATTCTGCCCATATGAGGATCTGATCACTGGCCAGTGCAGGTCCACTTCACCAATTTGGATAAACCCCAAAACAGACCTTTCAGATTTGAAGCCTTCTGGACAGAGCACCCATCGTTCATGGAGAACATACAAAACTGGTGGAATCAAACCACCATAAGAGGCGACAACATCATGTACATAATCCAACAAAAGCTCAAGATTATAAAGACCAAACTCAAACAATGGAACAAAGATACCTTCGGCAACATATTTCAAGCCAAAAGAGAACTTGAGGTAAAAATGGCGAATCTCCAACAAACTCTGATCACAGAAGGGCCCACTGAGGAGCGCAACACTCAAGAATCTACTATGCAAAGGCAATGGGAAGAAAGATTAAAGCAGGAAGAGATACTGTGGAGACAGAAATCGAGAGTGCAATGGTTAAAACAGGGTGAGCGCAACACCAGCTTCTTTCACAAGTCCACCATACAGAACAGAGCTTTTAATCGCATCCTATCCCTCAAGACCGCAGATGGCGATCAAGTCTTCTCACGGGATCACATCGGATCTGAGCTAAACTCCTATTTCACCTCTCTTCTCAGAGAGCCTCCTCAAGATCGATCCCAAGCCATTCAGGAAATTTTGGGAGCCATACCCAGCTTAGTTACAGAAGATCAAAACGCCCTCCTTCTAAGAAAGTTTACTGAGCAGGAGATTGAAGAAACCGTCTTCTCCATGGCCACGAACAAGGCCCCCGGACCTGACGGATTTACAATTGAATTCTTCAAGGCATGCTGGCCCATTATTAAAGCTGATCTTTTTGTTCTCGTCAAAAACTTTCACAGAACCAAGAAAGTCCTGCCTGCCATCAATGCTACTTTCCTTACCTTAATCCCCAAATCGAACCAGGCCGACTCCCCTGACAAGTTCCGCCCCATAGCCCTCTGCAATGTCCTCTATAAAATCCTCTCCAAATTGATGGCCGACAGACTCAAATCAATCCTCCCCTCAATCATTTCCCAAGAGAAAACGGGCTACGTCGAAGGAAGGCAGATCACTGACAGCATAATCCTTACCCAGGAAGTTTTGCACTCTCTCAAAACAACTAGATCTCCAGGTATGTTAATTCAGCTTGATCTGTCCAAGGCCTTTGACAGAATCAGCTGAAAATATATGAAAGCAGTCCTCCAAGCTTTTGGCTTCAGTGAGCTATGGACAAACTGGATAATGGCACTGGTTTCAGGTGCTTTCTTCTCTATCCTGCTTAATGGAGGACCCCTACAACCCTTCAGTCCATCCAGAGGCATAAGACAAGGGGACCCCCTGTCTCCTTTTCTCTTCATAATAATGGCTGAAGGGCTAGGAAGATCCTTGACCAAGGCAAAGCAGCAGAACCAGCTCAAAGGTATCAAACCGGTACACCAGGGACCCACTATAACGCATCAACAATTTGTTGACGATACCATGCTCATGGGAGCCCCCACAGCACATGAAGCTCGAACCATCAGCACGGTGTTAAAGACCTTCTCGGATGCCTCAGGTATGGAAATCAATCTAACCAAATCCAAAAAAATTTTCTTCAACACATCCATTCCTGTACAGAGAAATCTCAGCAGAATTCTAAATATTCAAAAGAACTCCCTTCCTACCAAATACCTTGGCATTCCGCTTTCGGAACATGCCTATAGATCGAGCAACTGGGAAGCCCTCCTCAACAAAATGAAAGCCAGGCTCAGCAGCTGGACCCACCGAGCTCTAAATATGGCCAGCAGATTGATTTTGGTAAAGTCCATCCTTCAAACCATGCCAGCCTACATGTTCTCAGCACTTGCAGCCCCTAAGGTGGCTTACAAGACCATCCGAAACATTCAACGCTCCTTTCTCTGGAATGGACCCTCTAAGAAATCCAAATGGGCCCTCCTCAAATGGACAGACATCTGCAAACCAAAAATGGAGGGAGGTTTGGGCCTCCGAGACCCTGAGCTATTAAGCAAGGCTGTAGCTGCAAAAATCTGGTGGAGATGGGTTGAAAATCCTGACTCCCTCTGGGGCGCCCTGTGGAAAGCGAAGTATACAACCCAAATCAGGGATAAAGACCTCATCCGGCTCACAGGAACCACTCAAGGATCCCCAATCTGGAGCAAAGCATGGTAAAATAGACATATTGTTCAGCAGCATAGCTTCTGGGAAGTACACCAAGGCAACACAGCCCTATTCTGGGAAGATGCCTGGCAGCAACTCCCAATCTTGGAACACCCAGACTGGCATACTCTGAAAAGCGCCATGCAGGAGGAAGGCAAAATAACGGTAGCAGACTACTGGCAACCGGCAAACAAAGCAACCATATGGCAGAACTGGCTCTCCAGAGAACAATGGCATACCCCAGCAGGCCCAGGGAATGTAGACCTTTTTCTACAAGACTTGGACAAAAGGAAAATCCTCAGATCCAACAAAGAGGACATCCTTAGATGGGGAAGCAATCCCAAAGGCACATTCAACCTCAAAGAAGCTTATAAGCTCTTGGCAACCACCCCGGACCAGCAAGCAGACCACAAATGGAAAACCCTGTGGAGCAGAGGAACTTGGTCAAAAATCACACTCTTCTCTTGGCTAGTCCTGCACAACAGGGCTCTCACATGGGACAACCTTCAGAAACGCGGTTTTGTAGGCCATTCTCGATGTATGCTATGCGAGAATGGGGCGGAAACGCTAAATCACCTGCTCAATACCTGTCCCATGGCTTGCTCCCTGTGGGATGACATGGCCATGGTCTTCAGACAGACAGATAGAGACAGAAACTCCATCCAATCTTCTTTAAGCCAGTGGAGATCCTCCATCTCCTCCAACCCCCTGGTCAACAGTGCATGGAATCTAGCTCCGGGCGCAATAGTGTGGGCCCTTTGGAAAGAGCGAAACGCAAGAATATTCAAAAACACAGCTACAGGAGCTCACATGCTGACAAGGAAGGTTCGACTGCTCATCACAGAAACAGTCAACGCCAAAGGCATTCAGAAGATAGAGGGCAATGCTTCACCAAACGAGACAAGAATAATACAGCTCCTGCACCTACAAACAAAGACCAACTCTGCTGGAAGGAACCAGACCTCAACAGCAATGGCACAGGACAATTGGACTCTGCCCCCCTTCAACACCTTCAAGCTCAACTTCGATGGGGCTTCAAGACAAAACCCGGGCATGGCAGGCTATGGGGGAGCAGTACGGGATCACACAGGAGAAATCCACCTCATCTACCATGGCAACCTCGGAGTGAATACCAACAACGCTGCCGAACTCATAGCCCTCCTCCAAGGCCTCACACTGGAAAACAGATACAGGCTCACACCCCTGATAGTGGAGGGCGATTCAGAGATAATAATACGAATGATTAGGAAACTCCAGATGGGTGCACAGGTGCACAGAGTAACCCCAAGCTGGAGGCTGTCAGCAATACTCAAAATCTCCAAAACCAACTCTGCAACAGAAACGGGATCACCTTCCAAGCCGTTCGAAGGAAAGCGAACAAATTAGCCGATGCACTGGCAAATGCAGGGATTGACTCCAATCTGGCAGAGTATCACAGCCTCTGGCATGATCAGGAGGAGGGAGAAATCAAAGCCAAATGCCAAGATCTCCAACAAGCGGATCTGCAAATGCAAGCCTAGGCAATAAGGAGTCCTCATTCCAGGAAATCATGGCAAACTCAATCGATGGCAACCTCAATCGATGGCAAACTCCAGATCACGGCAAATTCAATCGATGGCAAACTCAATCGATGGCAAATCATGGAAAACTCCAAATCACGAACAAGTCACGCCCCAAGGAACAACGCAGCCTACAGGACCGACCAAATTCATGCAGAATCCCATCACACAGGCCTCTGAAACGAACTTCCACAGGGCAGAATGCTAAATCACCATCTTCAGAAGGCGCAGATCGGAGCTGACCGGACCTTCTAGGCGCGCCAACGTGTTTGGAGCTACAGGCAAAGGTTTACGGGCCATGCGGCCTCACTTATAAGCGAATCTGTACATGGAAAGCTGCATCTTCGGGAGGTCACATTGACTCCCAGGACTCTCTGTAATTTTACACAAAACGACTAATACAATCTGCTTAAATTTACAAAAAAAAAAAAGATTTAAAAATTTTACATTATGTTTTACAAGTATGTGAGAATCCTGTCTTAGAGTTGGCTTAAGGTTATTGTCCTTGCTCTCCAAGAAGTACCTATTCAACATTGTCAAATTCATCATCCGTAGATGGATTAGTGAGAAATGGGGGGTTTAAAATAAAAACTGAATTTAAATTAACTATGTGCGAAAATAAAAATGCTCCAAACTTTGAACTCCTTTATGAACCTGTTGTCACCAAGTTCCACAAATTAGTTCATAAAAACAAATGCATAAAAACAATTACTAAATCCTTCTAGTTGCACTTCCCCAGCAACGACGCCAAAATGTTTGGTTCTGATTGATGATGTCAATTAGAGTTTAATTTAATGTCAACCCGGGAAGGTAAACTTAGAAGTGCTTATCTAAAATATATAGATCTAGAAAGATTCCTAATTTGTCCAAGATCTTAAAGTCCCCTTACAAGAACATATTCATTAAGATCTCTTTCAATAACTAATCAAACCTAGATCTAACAATTGTTTGAGATCTATAGATCTCTTACAAGAACATATTCTACAAGATCTCTTCCAACATTAGAACATCTAATAAGAACTTAAAAGCTGAAATGAAATAAACCTAGATCTAATAATTGTATGAGGTCTTACAGTTCTCTTACAAGAACACTTTCAAATAAGACTCTTCCAATATTAGAACATTTAACAAAACTGAAATGAAACAAACCTAAATCTAATAATTGTATGAGATCTTATGGTTCTCTTACAAAAACACTTTCAAATAAGATCCTTCCAATATTATATTATTTAACAAAAACTTGAAAGCTAAAATGAAACAAAAACATAAATTAAATTATACCTAAAGTAAGCAAATAAGCGTGCAAGTGAGGCCATGGGGGCCCTCCATAACTCCACAAGCACACCACTTTAATGGAGACTCAGATGTAGAGGCAAAATTGAAGTATGAATCCTTTATTTGAAAATCTCCATTACAAACCAACTCTAAGCTTCTAAGACTACATACTCCAAAATTCTAAGATTACAAAACTTCAAGATTACAATATTACAAAAACTTCCACATTACAAATGGAGGAGATTGTACTCCTATTTATACAATGGGATGAGTAACAAACTCATAATGATCATCCACTAATCTCTCTTTTAGTTCCATACATCTCTCAACCATCTAGACACATAACCCCTTTTTTCCTTGATCTTCTCCATGAGATCATAATCTTCTCCATGAGGTTTATCTTCTCAAATTCGAATTTGATCCTTCAAGGCCACATAAAGGTGTCTTGGAAGCTTCCTTAGCACCTACACATGTCACAAAAACAACCCACTTTCCATATATAATGTAAAATATATTATTTTCTAATATTTAATCAAGAATTTCTCTCAAAAATGCTTAAAAATAAAAAATATTTGGAAAATATAAATTAGACCCATTAATGGTGAATAATATGGAAAATGAAGTGACATGGTGGTGAATAATGGGTGATAAAATGGAAGCATAGGTGAAAAATGTATGGTAATGAGTGACATTTTGAAATCCAAACATGAGGACTCGAGGGTCATTGCTAAGGCTGATCATTTCCACCAGAGGAAACTTAGAGAGGCTATTGAGATTGAGAGACACACTTGGAATCTCAACAGAGATGATGGTTGGAAATTGAGCAAGAGTTGGACTCCAATGCTCTCGATGTGGTTCCCTCCCATCTCGCTTGGATTCTTATTGCCTTTTGGATCTTAATTTTCCTCTAGTATTTTTTCCATTATAGTTTTCTATTTCTTATTTTCTTCATTATTTTTAATTTTAACCCCTAAATTTTCATTGTTTTATTTTAATTTTTATCTTATTACTTTGATCCCTCTTACCCTGATAATTTTTAGCTAATTATTTATTTGTCAAATAACCTATATTTTAATATTCTTATAATTTAAATATATGTTATTGATAATAAAATATATATATTTTTTATTCTAATGAAAATTTTAATATTATTTAAGATTAATTATTGAAATTAAATTATGTAATTTGATTTCTAATAACTAATTATCTAATTCTCTAACGGCGAGTTTTAACAACTATCTCCGGGCAATGATGCATCCATACTATTTATTCATGAAGATTAGTTAACTTCTTCACCTTTTCCTGAGGATGAACCACATTAGTTGGTTCGAAACGTTGACCAAATATTAATGATGTGATTATTTTGAAAGACATTTATCTACATTATGGATAACAAAAGTCTTAGATTTAACATTTTAAATTTATTTAACTAAAATAAATAATATCATAGCAACCTCGTTATAAATAAATAATATGTATTATATATTTTTATAACCAATTCTTCAACCTTATGGGATCATTTGATTAATTTAAGAATTATTTAATATTCCAAACAATATATTTACCTTAATAACTAATTTACTAATGACTAGTTTTTAACAACTATTTATGGGCAATGAGGCATCATTGCTATTTCTTATTGAAGATCGATTGGATTTTTCAACATGTCCCGAGGATGAACCACATTTTTTGGTTCGAAACATCGACCAAATCTTAATGTTGTGATTAATCTGAAAGACATTTACTTATATTACGGATCACATAAGTCTTAGGTCTAACAATATTTTTTTTGTTCCCAACAAATATGTAAAATCAATATAAAATTTTATTTAATTTAACCTAATCATAATGTGGTATTAGTGTTTTGGTATGATAAACTTAAAAATAAATATAAATAAAACAAAATTTCAAAAGCATGATACATTTTAATGCAATGAAGTTGGCGAGAATGAAAATTAAACATAATTAAAAAAATTATATTTAAATAATACATGTATCTATAATAACTACATAATAAATAATTAAATAAATTAATAAAACATATTAAACTAATCACCTAAATTATAATTATTTAAATTAATTATAAATTAAAGAAAAGACAAAAATTAATAAAAAAATAAAATAGCCATCTAAAATAATAAAAATGTTTAATAATTTAAAAATTAAAGATAACTATACCACCGAAAAAAATTAGTATTTCATTACCCATATATATATATATAATTATATAAATTAAAAAAACAACAAAAAATGATACAAAAAAAAAATAGCCATCTAAAATAATAAAAATGTTTAATAATTTAAAAATTAAAGATAACTTCACCACCCAAAAAATATTATTTCAATATATATATATATATATATATATATATATATATATATATATATATATATATATATTTTGGAGTTTTACTTATTAGATTTTTTAATATTAGGTTTAGAATATAAGATTTAATAATAATAAATGGTCAACCATGGTTAATCATGGTCAACTGTGGTTGATCATCTCATTGTGACAAAGACTGTCTAGATATTAAAATCAACCATGGTCAATAATATTTTATAAAATTAGTCATGGTCAACCATGGATAATGATGGTCAACCATTTTCCAACATCAAATTGTGACAAATATTGCCTCAATATGAAAATCAATGATTTCCTTAACCACAGTCAAGCGTCACATTATGAAAAATATTGTCTCAATATGACAATCATGGTAAACTATGGTCAATTATGACCTTTGTCAACCATGTTTTATAAAATAAAAAATTATCCTCCATGGTCAATCATGGTCATGCATGGTCGAATGTCACATTGTGACAAAGATTGTCTTGATATGAAAATCAACCATTGTTAAGCATGGTTGACCATGCTCTAATGTCGCATTGTGACAAGGATTGCCTCAATATGAAAATCAACCATAGTCAACCATGTTTAATTTAGTGTCTATAATATTTATATTAGGGTTTTATACCTTAGGTTTATAATATTGATACCTTGGGTTTAATAGTATTCCCTTGGTTTTATAATCCCTTGGGGTTTTAGTGTTAATCCCTTGGGCTTATTATTCCCTTAGGTTTATAATATCAATCATGGTCAACTATGGTTGAATTTCACATTGTGACAATGGTTGTCTCAATATGAAAATCAACCATAGTCAACCATGGTCCAATGCCACATGGTGACAAATATTGTCTCGATATGAAAATCAATCATGGTAAAAAATGGTCAACCATGGTCCAACGTTGCATTTTGATAAGGTTTTTCTCAATATGGAAATCCACCATGGTCAACCATGTTTATTTTAGGGTTTAGAATATTTATCTTAATGTTTATATACATTAGGTTTATAAGTTTTTATCCCTTGGTTTTATCAATATAATGGTTCATATTCCTAGGGTTTAATAATATTCCCTTATGTTTATAATCCCTTGGACTTTAAGTATTAATCCATAGGGTTTATTATTCCCTTGGGTTTTTAATATTTATCATGGCCAGCAATGGTCAACCATGTTTTATAAATTCAATCATGATCAACCATTGTCAACCATATTTTATAAAATCAATCGTGGTAAACCATGGTTAATCATGGTTAGCCATGCTCCTATGTCGCATTGTGACAAATATTCTCTCATTTTGAAAAGAAATCATTGTCTCAACCATGGCCCAATGTCGCATTATGAAAAATATTGTTTCAATATGATAATCATGTATAACCATGATCAAATGTCACATTGTGACAAATATTTTCTTGATATGAAAATCAAGCACGGTTAAGCATGCTCTACCATGGTCTAACATCACATTGTGACAAGGATTTTCTCAATATAGAGATCAACCATGGTGAAACATGTTTATTTTAGTGTTTATAATATTTTTCTTAGGGTTTCGATATGTTGCTTTTAAAATATTAGTCCCTTGGATTTAATATTATTCCCTTGGGTTCATAGTCCCTTGGGGTTTTAGAATTAGTACCTTGGGCTTATTATTCCCTTAGGTTTATAATATTTATCCCTTAGGTTTATTAATCTAAGGGTTCATATTCCTAGGGTTTAATATTATTCCTTGAGGTTTATAATCCCTTGGGTTTTTAGTATTAATCCCTAGGGTTTATTATTCCCTTGGGTTTATAATATAAATCCCTAAGGTTTATTATTCCTTTGGGTTTATAATATCGATCATGGCCAACCATGGTCAACTATGTTTTATAAACTCAATCATGGTCAACCATGTCCAACCATTGTCCAACGTCGCATTGTTCCAAACATTGTCTCAATATGAAAATCAACCATGATCAACCATATTCCAACGTAGCAATGTGACAAAGATTGGGTCACTATGAAAATCATCCGTGGTCAACCATGGTCAACCATGTTTATTTTTGGGATTATAATATTTATCATAGGGTTTATATGCCTTGGGTTTATAATAGGCTTTTCTCAATATGAAAATCAATCATGGTAGACCATGGTCCAATGTTGCATTCTGACAAATATTGTCTGAGTATGAAAATCAACCATGATCAACCATAGTCCAATACATTTATAATATTTATATTAGGGTTTATATACCTTACATTTATAATAGTTAATCGTTGGGTTTAATATTATTCCCTTGTGTTTTTAATATTAATCCCTTGGGTTTATAATATTTATCTTAGGGTTTATATACCTTGGGTTTAATATTATTACCTTGGATTTATAATAGTTTGGGGTTTTATAATAAATCCCTTGAGTTTATACTATAAATCCCTTGGGTTTATAAATCGAATTCTTCATATCCCTTAGGTTTATCAATCCTTTGGTGCAGTGTCACATTGTGACAACCATGGTAAATCATGGTCCAACATCGCATTATGAGAAAGATTGTCTCAATATGAAAATAAACCATGGTAAACCATTGTCCAATGTCGCATTATGAGAAAGATTGTCTCAATATGAAAATAAACCATGGTAAACCATGTTTATTATGTGGTTTATGGTCACATTGTGACAAATATTGTGTCTTGGTCAAACGTCACATTGTGACATCGATGGTCATCCATGGTCAACCATGGTCCAACGTCATGTTGTGACAAAGATTGTCTCAATATGAAAGTCAACCATTGTCAACTATTGTCCAACCATTTTCCAACATCACATTTTTACAAAGGTTATATCAATATAAAAATCAATCATGGTCAACCATAGTCCAACGTCACATTGTGACAAAGGTTGTGTCACTATGAAGATCATCTGTGGTCAACCATGTTTATTTTTGGGTTTATAATATTTCTCTTAGGGTTTATATACCTTGGGTTTATAATAGGCTTATCTCAATATGAAAATTAATCATGATAAACCATGGTTCAATGTTGCATTCTGATAAAGATTGTCTCAATATGAAAATCAACCATGATCAACCATGGTCAAATATCTTTATAATATTTATCCATTGGGTTTTTAATATTAATCTCTCGGGTTTATTGTTTCCTTGGGTTTATTATATTAATATTATAAACCCAAGGGATTAATATTATAAAGACAAGGTATATAAACCCTAAGATAAATTGGGTTTAATATTATTCCCTGGGGTTTATAATACCTTGGGGTTTTATAATTAATCCCTTGGGTTTATACTATCAATCCCTTGGGTTTATAAATCGAAATGTTCATATCCATTGGGTTTTTTAATCCCTTGGTGCAATGTCACATTGTGACAACAATGGTCCAATATCACATTGTGCAAAATATTGTCTCAATATGAAAATAAACCATGGTCAACCATGCTTATTTTAGGTTTTATGGTCACATTAAAAAAAATAATGTGTCTTGGTCCAACGTCGCATTGCGACAACCATGGTCACCCATTTTCAAGCATGGTATAACGTCATATTGTGACAAATATTGTCTCAATATTAAAATCAACCATGGCCAACCATTTTCCAATGGTGTATTGTGTGAAAGGTCGTCTCAATTTGAAAATCAATCTTGGTCAACCATAGTCAAATGTCACATTGTGACAAATATTGTGTCAATATGAAAATAATTTGTGGTTAACCATGGTCAACCATGTTTATTTTTAGGTTTAATATCTATCTGAGGGTTTATATACCTTGGGTTTATAATAGACTTTTCTCAATATAAAAATCGATCATGGTCAACCATGGTATAATGTCGCATTATTATAAAGGTCGTCTCAATATGAAAATCAATGATGATCAACCATGGTCGAACGTCACATTTGAAATGATTGTCTCGACATTACAATAAATCATGGTCAACCATGGTCAATAACCATGGTCACATTGTGAAAAATATTGTCTCTTGGTATAATGTCACATTATGACAACCATGGTCATCTATGGTCAGCCATGGTCTAACATCGCATTGTGACAAATATTGTCTCAATATGAAAATCAACCATGGTTAACCATGGCCAACCATTTTCCATTGTATCATTTTGAAAAATATTGTGTCAATATGAAAATGATTTGTGGTCAAACATGGTTAGCCATGTTTATTTTAGGGTTTATAATATTTATCTTAGCATTTATATACCTTGGGTTTATAATAGAATTTTCTCAATATCAAAATCAATCATGGTCAACCATGGTCCAATGTTGCATTGTGATAAATATTGTCTTAATATGGAAATCAACCATGATCAACCATGGTCCAATACCTTTATAATATTTATCTTAGGGTTTATAATATTTATTCCTTGGGCTTAATATTATTCCCTTGAGTTTTTAGTATTAATCTCTTGGGTTTATTATTTCCTTGGGTTTATTATATTAATCCCTTGGGTTTAATATTATTCCATTGGGTTTATAATACGTTGGGGTTTTAGAATTAATCCCTTGGATTTATACTATAAATTCATTGGGTTTATCAATCAAAGTGTTCATATCACTTTATTTTTTCAAACCCTTGGTGCAACGTCACATTGTGACAACCATGGTCCAATGTGGCATTGTAAGAAAAAAAATTCTCAATATGAAAATCATCCATGGTCAACCATGCTTATTGTATGGTTTATGGTCATTTTAAAACAAATAGTCTCTCTTGGTCACACGCCACATTGTGACAACCATGGTCATCCATGGTCATCCATGGTCAACCATGGTCCAACATCGTATTGTGACAAAGAATGTGTCAATATGAAAATAAACCATAGTCGACCATGTCCAACCATTGTCCAATGCCACATTGTGTGAAAGGTTGTCTCAATACAAAAATCAATCATAGTCAACGATAGTGAAACATCTCATTAGGAAAAAGATGATGTCAATATGAAAATCATCCATGGTCAACCATGTTTATTTTTAGGTTTATAATATTTATCTTAGGGTTTATATACCTTGGTTTTATAATAGACTTTTCTCAATATAAAAATCAATCATGGGCAACAATGCTCCAATGTCGCATTGTGACAAAGACTGTCTCAATAAGTAAATCAAATATGATCAACCATGCTCCAAAGTCGAATTGTGACAAAGATTGTCTCGACATTAAAATCCACCATGGTCAAACAGGATCAATAACCACGGTCACATTGTGACAAATATTGTCTCTTAGTCCAACGTCGCATTGTCACATCCATGGTCATCCATGGTTAACCATGGTCTAACGTCTCATTGTGACCAATATTGTCTCAATATGAAAATTAACCATGGCCAACAATTTTGTAATGTCGCATTGTGACAAAGATTGCGTTGATATGAAAATAATTTGTGGTCAACCATGTTTATTTTAGGGTTGATAATATTTATATTAGGGTTTATAATATCCATCCTGTGGGTTTAAGATTATTCCCTTGAGTTTATAAATCCTTGGGTTTTTAATATTAATCTCTTGGGTTTATTATTGCCTTGGGTTTATAATATTATCTTAGGGTTTATATACCTTGGGTTTATAATATTAATCCCTTGGGTTAGTAATACGTTAGGATTTTAGAATTAATCCCTTCGGTTTATATTATCAATCGCCTTGGTTTATCAATCGAAGCATTCATATCCTTTGGGTTTATAAATCCCTTGGTTCAATGTCACATTGTGAAAACTATGGTCATCCATGGTCAACCATGGCCCAACGTCACATTGTGAGAAAGATTGTCTCAATATGAAAATCAACCATGGTAAACCATGTTTATTATAAAGTTCATAATATTCACTATTTGTTATTAATATTTCTAGTAACAATATTATTGTTAGTACTATTATTTTTTAAGTAATAATTCTAACAATAATATTGTTAGTATTATTTAATTATTCAATATTATTTAATAATTTTTTAATATTTTTTTATAATTTAATAAATATTATTAATTAATTAATTATTAATAATTAATTAATTAATTATTATTATTACTAACTAATTAATTAATAATTAATAATTGAATTCCAATTCCAATTATTTATTATTTTTATATTATTAATTATTAATTATTTTTATTATTAATTTTTAAATTATTTTAATCATTTATTATTATTTAATTATTAAATAATTATTAAATATTTTTATTAATTGTTAATTTTTTTTATTAATTTTTTTAATAATTATATATTTATTGTAATATTTTATTATTATTATATCTATCAATGGTTTGTGTGGTAGATACAAATGAAGCCTTCAGCATATATCAACCACATTTAATTAATTAAATGTGGTTGTGCTAGTATATGAGTTAATCATATATATACATTTAAAAATCTCAGATTTGAGTGACTATACACACAAAGAGCATGCAACCAACCATGCTAGCATGACTTAGTGCATCAATGGCTGGGGTGGGGTTTCAATCCCACTCAGGTTCTCATGCTGAGTGTATTCAATGTAAAGGTGAAGGTGGCAATCACAAAATTACTGAGTACTCTCACCATGCTCAAGACATGGCCTCTGGTATTAATCTCTAGGAGAATAATCATTCATATATTTACTATGCTCTGCAATTTTTATATCTCTTCCATATCCATTGGTCTCCATTGTAGAGCTCCAACACCCTTAACAACCTCAACAACTAGTATCTATCTTGCTCACTAGCCTCAGCCACTGGTTGTGGTAACGTCACTTGTTTTCTTAACAAGCCCAATGTTTATCTTTGTTACATATTCTCTTGGACTAGCTTTTCTAGCCACTCTTTCAGGTATTAATTAAGCTTGTAGGTATCTATTATCTACCTTTGTTGCATTCGTTGGGAAATGAAGGCCAAGGAACGCATAAATGTGTCCAGTAATCCTCCCACCACTGCATCCATGCTTCTTGAAAGAAGGTAGGTTGGGTGTAACAGGCATGGATGTGGGCATGATCATGCTCCCCCAACTTGGAATTCTCTAGCAATGGATCAATATGATGAGGGCATGCCTCAACACATCAGGCTTTGAATTTCTACCATGGAAACCCAATAATTTATAATGCTAGAAATGGGCATTGGGTAGTGAGGAATACGTTGGGTTTTCATCTAAGGGACCAGGAAGTGATATTACAGCTTACTGAAGGAATAATAATGGATAATATATAATCCCATCTTATTTATACTCATTTAGTATTAATATCCCTAGATAGGGACTTGGGATCTTAATTCTTGCTTCCTCCTCTTCCTTCAACCTCACCCAATGTACCAATGTAATCGAAAAATTTGGAATATTGTGTTCAGGGCTCCAAAAATCCTAATCCTAAGATTCATAGACCTTATAAATGAAAGGAGAAAGAACTAGGTGGCGGTGGGGAGCAAGCTAAAAATTTATTTTAAGTGGATGATGTCCAAATTTTTACTAATGAAACCACAACCACATCCACCTAGAAAGGGAATAATTTGCAGCGGAAGAACACCACTAGCGCATATGGTGTGTTAATTGAGTGGGAACACCATCCTTGGCTTCAAGAATGCCATGATGATCCCTTTCATTACCCTTACAATGATGACTAGGCTCACCAACAAGTCCTAGGAAAGGATTTCTAAGTTCTTGCTCTGTCTTTATTTGTCTTATGCTATTTATATTTATGCTATTCTTTCCACTGTATTCTAGACTCAAAAAATATCCTTAGACCTATCAGGAAGACCATATGGTTCCTCTCTCAAGGGAACATGGTCTCTCCATTTATAATAGAAGTGACCTTGGAAACAAGAGAAAAAATATCAACAAAATCAATTCCTGACACCTGGGAATAACCTTTTTCTACCAAACGAGCATTGTATTTCTCCATCTTTCCTTCTACATTCCTCTTCTTCTTAAACACCCATTTCGTCCCAATGGGATTCCTTCCTCCTAGCAACTCCACTAGATCCCATGCCTCATTTTTGTGCAAGGATGCCATTTCATCAACCATGACCTCATTCCAAAGTTTTCCATCCTATGAATCCACTGCCTCCCTAACAGTTTTGAGATCATCATTAATGATAGTTAAAGAAAAATTTGAACAAAAAGAAGATGGACTATACCTTTCTGGTTGTCTTCTTTCCCAAACTGACCTTCTCACACCTGGCGTTTGGGGCTCTTCCTCTTCTAAAACTTCTTTTGTTGTAGAGTCTGATTCATCCTATTTTAGCTCAAACTCTATCTTCTCAGGTTCCTTTGGTAGGATTGCATGTTTAACAACATCTTTCACCTCTCTAAACACCATGTCTCGGTTGTACACAACCTTCCTTGTTTGTGGGTTCCAAAGCTTGTAACCTCTTAAACCATCCTTATACCCAATAAAGATGCACCTTTCATATTTATTATCCAACTTGGTCCTTTTATCCTTTGGAACATGTACATATGCATAACATCAAAATACCCTCAGATGTGAAAGAGAGGGTTTCTTGCCAGTCCATACCTCATGTGGAGTCTTATACTCCAACGCTGATGAAGGTGATCTGTTAAGTAGGTAACATGCAGTCTCCACTGCTTCTGCCCATAATTCCTGTCCTAACCCGGTACTACTGAGCATGCTTCTTTCCTTTTAAATTAGCGTTATGTTCATTCTTTATATAACTCCATTTTGCTAAGGTGTGTATGGACTAGTCTTTTTTTGTGCTATACCACACTTCTTATAGAATTCTTCAAATTAATTCTTGCAAAACTCTCCACCATTATTTGTCCTCAGCACCTTTATCTTCTTCTCTGTCTGGTTTTCCACCAGAGCCTTAAATTCTTTAAATCTGTCAAAGACTTCATATTTATTCCTCAATAAATATATCCATGTATTCCTTGAGAAGTCATCTATGAATGAGACATAGTACATAGACTTTCCCAGTGATGGAAATGGCATAGGTCCAAACACATCACTATGCACAAGCTATAATATCTTGTTTTCCCTCTTAGCACCATAGGGAAAACTCACACAATTATGCTTCCCATATACATAATGTTCACAGAAATCAAAATCCAGAGATAAATTAGACTTACCTTCTACCATACCATTTACATGTAGTATTTTAAGGTCATTCTCTCTGCTAGAGAATTATATATTATAGAGAAATGCAACACATAAAATATGTGGAAAAAAAAAACACACAAAACACATCAAACCCGAGAGGCACAAATATACGTGGTTCACCCAGTTTGGGCTACGTCCACCCTAAACAACCAACCCTTCCTTTCTATTATCCATCAAAATGAAGAGACACAACCTATAACCGATCCGCTATAATATCCTTTGTTCTCTCTCAACCTCCCTATTTGTTTCTCGCTCAGAGAATACATATGCAATACATAGCCGCAAAACAATACCCTCATACAAAACGAGGGGTTGCCTTCTAGGGAAAAGAACCCTAAATTAAACATAAATTCTACCATCAGATCATCTGCCTAATGAACGGCCCAGATTGACTCAAAATTACAATATTTTACAAGGAAATTTTACATATGTTTTTAGCTTCAGGGGCGTTGCCCCCGAAACCCCCTCACTGTCAATTTTACATCTATTGATGCAGTCGGCCCCCCTTGGACCCCCCGACAGCGTTTAATTATGGGTGGCATTGCCGCCCCATTAAGAATAGGCGTCCAATGCTGTGATACAAAATAAAGAAGATAATCAGGCTTCACACCCAACACTCTCCAATATGTCCAAGCCTTTGATGCCATAGCATGGTCTTTTCTCTAGAGATCGCTAGGATTTCCGTTCCACTTTTAGGAACCATAAAACTGTTTCACCCGTCAATAACAACAGTGCTACCTTGAATCTTGTACATAGATAAAATTTGAATCCACGCATTAATACCATTGCTCCCCAAACCATCTTGTAGGTATCTTTCTCGAACACTGTTTTTACACCTGCATCATCCATCTTTCTTATAGAAATTAGATTTCTGACCAATGTAGGAATATGTAGAACACCATGAAGTGTTATAATCCTTCCACCTTGCAGCTTCATCTTGACTTTTCCACGTCCGACGATTTTTTCCTTCCTATCATCCCCTAAGAAGACATCACCACCATCATGCTTCTGATACTTTCAGAAACACTCCCTATGGGGAGTGAAGTGAAAGGATGCACCTGAGTCAATTAACCATGCCTCGTGATCTACATGTGTATTTGAAGAGGAAGCCAAATACACACCCCCACCTTCATCTGAGGTGGTTTTTTCCTCTGCAGAAGGAGCATCATTAGATCCCTTTCCTTTCTTAGGAGCTTTAGATATGCAGTCGTTTTTGTAGTGCCCTTCCTTTCTGCATTTCCAACACACCTTTACAAACTTTCCTGGAAATTTATATCTCCCTCTAGATTTAGATCTCCCACTCGAAACCTTATTCTTGTTTCTATTTTGGGACCTTCCTTGTACAGATAAGGCATCTCCATTCTGGCCCTCCATATTTCTCTATCTTATTTCCTCCAACAATAAGGCTGAGACAATTCCATCAAAATTCAAGGTAGTTGTATTGCTACCTATTGCAATAACCATACTGTCCCACGAGTCTGGTAGAGAACACAAAAAACTGTTGCACTTATCTTCATATGATATTTTAATATCGAGAGATAACAACTAACTTACCACAGTATTGAATGCGTTCAGATTCCCTATCACTGAGTCTCCATCCTTCATCCTCAGGTTATAAAAAATTTTCTGCAGGAACAATTTATTCAACAGAGACTTAGATTGATACAAAGTCCCTATCTTGTCCCACAAATTCTTCGTTGTAGCTTCCCTAGATACATTAAAAAATATTCAATCTGAGACACACAACCATATTGTGCTCTTTGCCTTCCGATCCAAATTATTCCAGTCTTCATCTAACATTGTCATTGGTTTAGTACCCGGATCTACCACGATCCACTGATCTTTATCCACCAGTAGATCCTCCATCTTGAGCTTCCACAACTCGAAAATATGACCATTAAATTTCTCGATCTCTATCTTTTCACTGCTCGCCATCTTCTTTCATCACAAGAATCGATCCTACAGATCTTCCTCTGAACAAGGTGTACCACAGGCCTGAGAAAAATACCCCTCACCAGGAAAGGCGTCCCTTCAAGACGAAACAACTATGATACCAAATTTAGGTTTTAACCCTGTACATAAATTATCTTCAAACGAATCTTAGAAACAAAAAATAAACAACAGTGAGAGAATAAAACATAAAAAAAATATACATAGAGATTTCCCCCTGGATCCCAAATCAGGACTACCAACTTGATTTTTCATTATATTCCTTTTAGTGTTATAACACACACACACACATATATATATATATATATATATATACATGCTGAAGAATTCCTAAACCCCAATCCATTAACCCTGAATTAGAACATAACCGTAGTTCCCTTGACTGGATCTACAAAATACCAGTGGTGGAAAACCATCATGCCCCAAAACCATGCACAAAACCATGGGCGGGTATGCCCACCGAAAAATAGGGTCCAAATTTTTTTTCCTGGGGCACTGCCCCAGTCCCAAAATAGGGGGGGGGGGGCTACCACCTTCCATATGACCACCCTGCTGCGCCTGAAGCAACGTACAGAGCCTTATATCACCCCCCTATTACCCCCCCGCGTGTGCGACTAATCGTGGAAATAATATAACACATACCCAACAATATCAATTGAGCATAAGGTGACTAAGGAACAAATGATCACAAGATCCACAGTAGGCTCCAAAATTAAAGTGTAGATAAAATTTTGAAGGGTGTTTGTCACAACGACAATGCTTGGTGACACACTCATAGAAATCCATCTTCTCTGCCTTGGTCTAATATTTTGTGCAGGGTCTATTTTCTCAGGAAGTATTGATTCATCGTGTACATTAATCTAGCTTACCCACCTAACTCAACTATAGATATATTCCCCTTCATCCATTTCTTGGTTGAACACATTCATAAATTCGGGCATATATGAATTGTTTTGATTCAGGAGAAGGGTAATATAATTCATGGGCTTAAGATATTTATAGTATGCATTTTCATCTTTTGTGTTGCTTCACCACTAGTAGACCTAGATAGTACCCCGACAAAGTCACTACAGGAACACAAGAATTAGTTCATTTCCAACGAGCCTAGATAGTACCCCGATGAAGTTACTTGCTTCACCTCTTAGCACTGGAATCCTTTCTCATCATTCACCCTTTATTTTATTTTTCCATATGACTATTATTCGACACTTATTTATTTCATGGGGTGGAAGAGGAATCCTGAATTATTGACAATAGAAGAGGTTGTTACTTCAAAGAAGAATATATATAACCTTTGATATGTGTTTTCTCATTGGGGTTTTCCCCTTTTCCTTCTATATTATTTGGATTAACATGAAAAACACCAAAACACAAATAACTATGCATATGAATGAGGTTACTAGAATAGATACGGGTATCATGGTTCTAGAAAAATATTTCCTCATGAAAGAACCATATTTTCCATTAAAACATCATTGAGTGAATGAGATAAACCCAATATATAGAAGAGGATAACATATAATCCAAGCATTTTTCATCATCACAATTCCCCTTTTCAAGCTTTGCCACATTGTATTTCAAGCCAAAGGGAACATCCTTCATGCAAATTCTTATAAAACATAACACAATAGAAGAGAAAATACACAACAAGGGAACAAAAAAGAAAGGAAAAAGAAAATGGAGGCTAAACTGTAAATAGGATATAAGAACAAAGTAAGAAAACACAAGAAAGACTACAAAGAGGGAGTGTAGCATGAGTGTGCAAGGGATACTAGTATGAAGCTAGACCTACTCCTAACCTAACCATATAGAAGGACAGGGTCAAGTATAATGAAATTTCCAATGTAACCACCATAAATGCTCTCGACCTAAATACACAAATATACGAGCAATTAAAATAAATATAAAACAATTTAAAATAGAAAAGATAAGATCTTTAATAACTTGCACAACAAATTGAAGGTATTTCCTATGAGTAGAACAATATCTGATAGACACCACTTCTAACTAACTTGCAATCTTACAATTTTGATAAAAACCATAATCAAACAATCCTTGGAAGCTTCTTGTGAATGCATATTCATATGTACGGTCCTCCTTATCAATAATGAGAAAATATCAAAGATTTTTATTAATGAAAAGATTTGGTAAGTATGATAATTGCAATTGATCATAAATTGGATCATGGAATTCAAAACAATACTCTTGAGAACCCTGGAATCTTGGAAAAGATGAATTTTTAATTACAGGGATGGGATCAAGATGAGAATATTGTGAGGGAAAATGAATGTAATCATGTTCACAAGACTTGTGAAGATATTGAGGACATGGGATAACCATCAACCAAGGTTGAAGTTACTCAACTTCTTGACAAGTGTTCAAATAGGGAGATGATAAACCATAGATATCAAAGGAAGTAGAATAATTGTCACTAGATATGATAGTGAGAGAATGATAAGCTGCATGAAAATCATCAGGACCGGATGTATACTTAGATGGAATGATTAAGGCATAATATTCTAAATTAAAATACAATAAGGAATTAACATTCAAGAGGATCTCTGGTGAAGAAATGATTGGAAATACAACATTCACAAGAAACAACAAGAACTTATTATTCTGGGAAGTATCTGATAGGCATGATTCCTTCGATCAAAGATAACCTTTGAAATGGTAAAATTCAAAGTTCCATGCTCTTATGAGATATACATGCTCCAAAACCAAGTTAAGTAAAATAGCATTGCATGGAGATGAATCAATTGAACTAGAATATTGAATCTAATCAGAAACTGAATCTTTAAAGTTCGAAATACTATATCTGAAATACCAACCATATTTTAAGAAGGAATTTACATATATTGAAACCATAAAAAGAAAACAATTTTGTGAGATAACCCATATCTGACTTAGTTAGGGGATCTTACTAGAGTCGCGAGATCCTGACATAAACATCAACAAAAATTGAAGTTACTCGACTTCCTGACAAGTAACAGAAATTTCAAGGATTGTAAAATGACATTGTGTAGATTGAATCATATCATGTGTGGTGTGAGGATAACTACTACAATTGGTTTTAGTAAAACCACTATTAATTATATGGTAACCATCTCTACCATTGATTTGATCAGATTTTACAACTTCAACAACCATATTACTCAAGTCAAAAGATTCTTCTAAATGCACATGTAGGGATGGATATTCTAGAAATGAAAAGCGGTAGAATAGATAGTCAATGATTTGACTATTTCCTTTTTCATCATGGATAGCCTCACTACTTTGTGACAATTGAGAATTTAACTCATAAGATGAATACCTTGAAGAGTATGGAGTATCTTCATTACAGGTTGATGGATTACAAAAGGTAGAGCACAAGGGATAGTGAGATGAAGAGGAAGTGTCCATAAGAACATATTCTTTGACAAAATCATATTCTAGATCAAATTATTTCAAATAAAAATCTTCTTGAGAAAGAAAAATATCAGTTGGTGAACCTAATAATTCATCATCACATACATCAATATAATCATCATCATAAGAATGATTGTTTCCCAAGACTACAAATTTAAGAAAATTATCTTCATTCAATTGACTGCCGTTATTAGAAAATTAAAAATCAACCAAGAATGGAAGAACATCATCTTGACATGGAGGAGTTAAAAAAAAAAAAAGGAATATCAAAAGAATCCTCACTTTAATACTCCTCTACCAATGTAGTATGAAAACCTGGTACTTGATCATAATTTAAGCCAACAACTTGCAAATCAAGAGAGTTTGAAGATCTAGTTGTGGAGAATATTGACCAAGTGGATCAAGGTACAAAGATTCATGGCATGTAGATGATAGAGGATGATAGGTGTCCCTTGAAGATGTAATATTTTTTATGATATCCTATTTCTGACAGCCACTGGGTCTCCCCACTGGTATTAGTCCCAAAGAAATATGGGAGATGGTGCATTTGCATTGACTACATAGAATTGTACAAATCCACTCTTAAGGATTAATTCCCCCTTCCTTTTATCGATGAGGTTCTTGATACACTTGCTGGTAAGAAGTACTTCTCTTTTCTATATGGCTTTAGTGGTTACAACCAGATACAGATCGCACCCGAGGACCAAGACAAAACCACCTTTACATTCCCATGGGGTACATTTTCTTACCGAGTTCTCCTCTTTTGGCTATGTAATGCCTTAGCTACCTTTCAAAGGGCAGTATTACCCATTTTTGCTGACCTTGAGTGTGTGGAAATCTATATGGATGATTTTTTTGTGTTTCGTGATTCATTTCAGTAGGCCATCAAAAATCTAGAGAAAGTTCTTCCTCATTGCCAAGAAGCTCATCTTGCCTTGAGTGACAAAAAGTGAAGATTAATGTGCAATGCATGAGTAGTTCTTGGCAATATTATTTCTGACAAAGGTATGCAGGTTGACCACGCAAAGATAGAGATTATTTTAGACAATCTTCCGAGTGGGATGATTTTCTGCTGATTGGCCATGCGAAGTTGAATAGTGGATCATTCCAACTTAGGCTCTACCATTCGTTGCCAAATTATGTTTAGGTAACACGTCCACATCTAGCTCGAGGTCCAAAATAACCTTACTCATCTCATAATCACCAATTTGCGCAGACAACCACATTTCTCGTCCGGTGAATTTCTTATACCTATATAGCTTGTGCACATCCTTGACCTCTAGAGGTAGATTGGATCGTGCTATGCAGCTATCTATTAATGCCTAAAGATTCTCCAAAAACTTTGGGTTGTGCAAAAGCTTCATGCATGCCTGCAAAAAGGGCTCAACCTCCTCATCTGCCTTGAGGTTTGCAGGTGGCCGAGAAGTAGTTGCTTCTGCATCAGCAAAGTCCTTGCGAGCCGTGATAAATGTTTCTTTCCCCTTTTTTAGGTTCAAAACTTCTTGTTTACTAACATATTGTTAGATTAGAGGTTCCATCACGTCCTCCTCCTCAGGTCCCCTGGTGGCCATCCCACTGTGTGTCACCACATTCACACTCGGATCTTTGTCTCATAGCTCAGCCTTAACTCTCTTCACATTCTGCGTAGGTGTCGACTGCTTTTCCTGCATTTTTGCTATCAAGATTGGATAGTCTTCAATCACATGATCCAGCTGTCTGCAATATCGGCAGGATTTCCTAGTCGTATTCGGGTAGTCCCTCGCAAAGTGTCCTGCTTCTCCACAGTTGTAACAGATTAGCTAACCTTGTTTCTGTCCTGCACTTCCACCGCGCCCTCCTCCCCTACCCCTTGATGGGGAGCCACCTATACCTGCGAGGGTTCTCAGTGACGCAGGGTCTGATTGTACTCTATATAAGTTTCCTTGATCAATCATCAAATCATATGTCCGACAGTTCTGTTCATCATGTCCCACCGATCTGCAGAACCTACACCGTTGTTGCTTTACCTCTGGAATGTACGCAACAAGGTGAGGGCAGTGGTTAGTATCGTGAAACCCTGCGATGTGACAATCATTGCACCATAGCGTTGGCCTACTAGGTCCCACATCCTCCCTAGGGCGTAATGGGCTAGGAACTCCAGCCTGTGTATAGTCTATTAACAGAGGATAGTTATCCTTGGTATGGCCACTCACCCGACATCGTATGCACCATCTCTCGGGGCTAGCCTCTGCCCCTCGTTTCTTTCGTAGGTTCTGGATCTCTACATGCATAGCTTCCAATTGTTCCTAGATCTGTTGGATTCCCAGCTGTGTCTCGTCCCGCGGTGCAGCTTCTAACTTCATGTCACCTCCAAGGCCTTCTCTTGCGATTCAAAAGTTTGGTGCCCCATAGGTACGCTCAGGTGAGGTAGCAACATAGAAATAAACCATTCTGTGTGTTGTCTGTCATCATATTGGAATCCTCCTTCTCTGATCACCTTCTTTAGTCGTTGATCGGCCTCCCACACAGATTCAGAAGGCCCTTGCTTGAAATAATTTATATCAACCACGATTTGGGAGTAGGATTTAGTTTTTTTGAACTGCTGTTTCAGGGCGTTATTAATATCTTCAATGGTTGCATTTGTGCTTTGGCCAATGTATTCCATGTACCAGTCCAAATCTCTTCCTTCGAAGGCAAGGGATAGTTGTGCCCTTTTCACTGCATCACTAGCTATGTTCTGCGCAGTATATACCGATCTTGCAACAAACCAAAACTGATCCATGTCTTCATGCCCCACACCCTTAAAGGTTGGAAACTTCATATGCATGACCATGCCGTCTTCTGGTTGTGGCGGCGGAGGTGTAGGTTAATTCTTACCCCTATGCTGGTTCGAAAGTGGTGTGGTGTGGTTGGGAAACCAGCTCCAAAAAGAGAAGAAAAGAGATATCAACGCCTTAGAAATAAGCCACTTCGAGGGGGAAACCTCCAATACATTACATAAATGAACAATTCTTGGATGATACAATTTACAAAACCTCCTTTCTATATATAGGAGTCCATGTGGCCATAATGTAATCCTAGTGGGCCACAATGTAATCCTACCCGACCTAACAATAATAATTTAAGGGCACAATAATAACAAAATGGGGGTTACAAGGGTACAATAATAACAATAAGGGGGTTACACTAACACTAATAAGGGACTATACTAGTGATATAGGGACCTAACATGCCCCTCTCTTTCAAAAAAGTGTTGTCCTCAACGCTTGAGTAGCTCCGGGTGCTTCTGTATAAAATTCTCATCCTCCCATGTAGAATCTTGAGTGGGTAAGTTCTTCCACTTGATGAGATACTCTGAAATTGATCGATTCCGTAGTTGTCGAGTTCTTTTTTCCATGACTGCTTCAGGTTCCAATATGATTTTCCCTTCCCCATCAAGTTCTGGCAATACTGTTTGAACTG
The DNA here is from genome assembly GCA_034641835.2 of Pinus albicaulis. Lineage (NCBI taxonomy): Eukaryota > Viridiplantae > Streptophyta > Pinopsida > Pinales > Pinaceae > Pinus > Pinus albicaulis. Next base: position 597,910,992 of record CM076574.1, read on the forward strand.
GAATATTTTCACCTATAACCTTCTTTAAGCATGAAACATGGAAAGCTGGATGTACTCGTGAAGAAGCAGGAAGCTCCAATTTGTATGCCATAGTACCAATCTTTTGCAACACCTTGTAAGGACCATAGTACTTTGGCGATAATTTATTATCCTTCTTAGCTTGCTTGAGGGACATTTGTTTGTATGGTTGTCGCCGTAAAAATACCCAATCTCCTACATCAAAACTTCTCTCGCTGCGATGTTGATCTGCCTGTTGTTTCATTCGATTTTGTGCCAAATTCAGGTTATCCTTTAAGAGTTGGAGAACTTCTTGCTGATGCTCGATGTGATCTTTCACTACTTGAACCTTCGAATTTTCTCTTAAATATGATGTGATGGATGGTGGATGATATCCATAAAGTGCCATAAATAGGGTCATTTTTGCTACAGTATGGAAGGAAGTGTTATACCACCATTCAACGAGAGGTAACCACTTGACCCATTGTGTTTGTTTATCAGATAAAAAACAACGAAGATATGCTTCCAAAAATTTATTTACTATCTCAGTTTGACCATCATATTGAGGATGATAAGATGAGCTATGAGCTAATTGAGTACCCAAACAAGAAAGTAACTCCATCCAAAAATTTCCAGTAAAAATGGGATCTCTGTCGCTCACAATAACCCTTGGGCTTCCATGTAGCTTTTGAATTCTGTCCATAAATGTAGTAGCAATTGTACTTGCTTTAAATGGATGAGATAATGCACAAAAGTGTGCATACTTGGTAAGTCTATCAACTACCACCATGACAACATTCTTTCCTTCGGACTTAGGTAAACCTATGATAAAATCCATTGAAATATCCTCCCAACGTTGACTTGGAATGGATAAAGGTTGTAGAAGTCCCGGGGTCTTAATTGTCTCAACTTTATTCTGCTAGAAAACCAAACATTTCGTCACAAAATTTTGAATATCAAATTTAAGGCCATCCCAAAAAAATTATTTCTTCACCCTATGGTAAGTTTTTAAAAATCCCGAGTGTCCTCCTAAAGGAGAAGTGCGCAATTCTAGAAGAATATTTCGTTTTAGTTGGGAATTCTTACAAAGATATAAGCAATCTTTGTACCATAAGGAATTATTTTTCCAACTAAATGTATCAGATGTACTAGGATCTTGCTGAAACTTTTGAATGAGTGTCCATACATCTTTTTCCTTCTTCTATTCACCTCTTGCTTTGGTTATCCAATCTGGTTGGATAATAGAAATGGCATAGAGCAATGCTTCCACCTCTTTAATCTTTCTTGAGAGTGCATCTGCAACAACATTAAGCTTTCCTTTTTTGTAGATTATTTCAAAGTCATAACCCAACATCTTTGTGACCTATTTTTGCTACTCCTCTGAAAATAGTCTTTGTTCCAAAAAGTGTTTAACACTATCATGATCAGTTTTTACATTGAAGTGTCTTCCCATTAGGTAAGTTCGCCATTTCTTTAGTGCATGCAGTATTGCTAACATTTCCTTCTCATAAATAGGTTTTTGTAAATACTTTCCTTTGATTGGACAACTTTCAAAAGTAATGGTTCTTGCTTCCTGCATTAAAACAGCACCAATTCCATTTCTTGAGGCATCACATTCCACAATAAAGGTTTTTGTGAAGTCTGACGTAGCTAAGACAGGCACTAGGCACATTGCCTCTTTAAAATGTTCAAAAGCCTTAGTTGCTTCAGGAGTCCATGAAAATGCATCTTTCTTCAATAATGTTGTTAGAGGTGTTGCTATTCTCCCATAATTCATAAAACACTTGCGTTAATACCCTCTTAACCCGATAAATCCTCACAACTACTTTATGGTTGTGGGGACTTTCCATTCCTTAATGGCTTTAATTTTGTTAGGGTCTACTTTAACACCCTCGTGAGATACAATATGACCCAGATATTCCACCTCTTGTACTCCAAAGAAACATTTGGATGATTTTGCATATAATTGTTTCTCCTGCAATAGTTTGAGCACCCTGTCAACATGTTCAACATGATCCTTCCAAGACCTGCTATAGATTAGTATATCATCAAAAAATACTAGCACAAATTTTCTAAGGAAGGGTTTGAAAATGGGAATTCATCAACCCTTGAAATGTAGAAGGTGCATTGGTAAGGCCAAAAGGCATGACCAAAAATTCATAATGACCCTCATGAGTTTGAAATGTTGTTTTTGGAATATCTTCAGTCTTCATTCTAATTTGATGATATCCTGAACGAAGATCCAACTTGGTAAAATAAATTTCTCCATGTAATTCATCCAATAATTCATCGATCACGGGAATGAAGGAAATTTATCTTTAATGGTGAGCTGTTGAGCTCCCTTATAATCTGACACATTCGCCATGATCCATCCTTCTTGTGTACCAATACTACGGGAGGCGAGAGAAAGAACTTTGACTAGGTTGAATTATACCCGCCTCTAACATTTACGCAATCATATGTTCAATTTCGCTCTTTTGGACGTAAGGATATCTATAAGGCCTGATGTTTGGAGGAAAAATTCCTGGAATCAAATGAATAGCATGATCATGATCACGAATAGGTGGGAGTCCTTTGGGAGTTTCAAACACCTTGGAATGATTGTCCAAGACTTGTTGGAGATTTGCAGGGAATAGATGATTTTGATGTTGGAACTTCTAGTGAGCATAATTGTGCAATTACGCCTCGTTTTCTTTCTTTAGAAGCTTTGTCATGAAATTAGAGCTTATTTTCCTTCCCAGCTTCCCTTCAATACCCCGTAATTCGACTTCCTTTCCTTCGAAAAAAAATTTCAAGAAAAGTTCTTGAAAATTAAAAGCTACCGTCCGCAAAGATTGTAACCATTGTACTCCTAGTACAACATCAGCACCTCCCATAGGAATGGAAAGCATTGGACTAGTCAATACATATTCCCCCATGGTTAGCTTGATATTATGGCATTTTCCAGAGAAATTTAAAGTTCCTCCATTTGCAACCATCACTTGACATTCTGGTGCTGGGTATAGGAAACAATTTAATTCCTTGGCTACCTTACAATGAATAAAATTATGGGTGCTACCTGAATCAATCAACACTATTACCTTTTCTTCTTGATCTGTCCTTCTATCTTGAGAGTTTGAGGAGTGGTAATTCCTGCCAGTGCATTACATGATATGGGCGGATTCATTTCTTCCTCTTCTAGGGCCGGTTCCTAGTGTATATCCTCTTCTTGTTCATTTTCTTCTTCTTCTTCACAATCTATGTAAAATAATTTCTTTTCAACACACTTATGACCTTTAGTGTATTTGCTATCACAACTGTAGCAAAGCCCTTTTGCTCTTTTTTCTTCCAATTGTTGTGGTGTCAACCTTGTAGGTTGTGGAAATCTAGGCGTAGCAACACTGCCTTCTTTATAGAATTGAGTGGTAGGCTTCCTTGTCGCCATAATTTTACATTCAACTTTTCTTGCCAACCTGAATGCCTTCTCCAATGAATCAAGTTCCAAAACACGAACTTCATGTTGGATGTTATCCTTTAGAGTGCCTATGAAGAGATCAATCCTGTGTTCCTCTGGAATATCAGTTACCTTTATATTCAATTTTTGGAAGTCCTCAATGTGCTGCCCCACTAAACCCTTTTGTTTGAGATTTATCAATTGGCTAAGAAGGTGTTGCTCTTTGTATCCTCATAATGTGCTATCATTTCCTCCGTAAAAATTGACCAAGTGACAATTTTTTTACGGGAGCAAAGCCATCGATACCATACAAATGTATTTTGTTCTAAATGTAAAGTTGCAATGCGTACCTTTTGTGTGTTTTGCACGTTATGGAGATCAAATATTGCTCCATCTGTAGTATCCATGTTACAGGATCCTTTCCATCAAACTTCCTCATATCCATTTTTGGAATATGGTGGTTCTTCCCGCCAACATTAGAGTTTATGAAATCACGATTAACATTTATTTTGTTCTCATCATGAAGTTCTTCTACTATCTTTTCACCATTAGGAAACATTTCTTGTATCAACTTTGTCAAACCTTCCATGTCTGCTTTTAGAACATTCTTCATGTTTTCCATTTTCTCATCGATCTTAGCTTCCATGTCATCCATCTTAGATTTCATGCCAACCTCCATGCCATCAATCATAGATTCCATGCCATCTATCTTAGATTCCATGTCTTTCTTCAAACCTTCCATGTCATTTTTTGTTGCTCTTTGCGAGAGCGAAATTTGTTGCACTTGCTCTTGTAATTTTGATATGTCATGTTGCCATTCTTCGTCTTCATGAGTCATAGTAGAGCTTTCCAAAGGCTTAATGGGTGTTGAATTCTTTTTAGGAGCCATTTTATAATCCAATACTGATATCTATTCTACAATATGCCCTTGCAATCAATTCAACTTGATTCTTCAAACAAGACTTATGCAATTCGGAAAAAAAATACACACCTTTTACTTGCTTTTGAGGAGCTCGATATTTAAATTGTATTATCTCTATGATTGAAGCTCTTCAATATCTGAAATTTAGCACTGAAGTAGCCCTCTAAATTCTCTTTTGAATGCCACAATTCTGTCTTGATTTGGATTCTCCAGGACAAAGTTATGTCCAATCTCCCACATTGACCTAATTATGGACTGGTTCAGTATAGCAAACTTGTACGACTTGCCATGTGTCACTGTTTCATCCTTCGCCTCTGAAATTGATAGCCAAGAAACTAAATTCCGTGTAATTGTGACAACTTTTTATGGCACTCCAATCCAATGCTCAGAGAGAGAGTTATTGAAATTTTCCCAGGATCACCTTTTTGAGATGAAATTCGGGAGCCTGAAAAAGCACTACCTTCCACAGTTCATATCTCCAAAAATATTTTGAACCAAGCTCTGAAATTTGTTGACGAGTTTCCTTAGGATTTCAGCTTCACACCATAAAAATTTTAGATTTTGAAAATTCGGAGAAGCAAAGCTATAGTGAAAATTCCATGATGACCTGTTTGGAGCAGCGAAACCCTAGAATCCAAAGCTTTGATACCAAATGTTGGGAAACCAGCTCCAAAAAGAAAAGAAAAGAGATATCAACGCCTTACAAATAAGCCACTTTGAGGGGGAAACCTCCAATACATTACATGAATGAACAATTCTTGGATGATACAATTTACAAAACCTCCTTTCTATATATAGGAGTTCATGGGGCCATAATGTAATCCTAGTGGGCCACAATGTAATCCTAGCTAACCTAAAAATAATAATTTAAGGGCACAATAATAACAAAATGGGGGTTACAAGGGTACAATAATAACAATAAGGGGTTTACACTAACAATAATAAGGGACTAAAATAGTGATATAGGGACCTAACAAGGATTTAGGTTTCTTGAACTGCTGTTTCAGGGCGTTATTAATATCTTCAATGGTTGCATTTACGATTTGGCTGATGTATTCCATGTACCAGTCAAAATATCTTCCTTCGAAGGCAAGGGACAGCTGTACCCTTTTCACTGCATCACTAGCTACGTTCTATGCAGTCTATACCGATCCTGCAACAAACTAGAACTGATCCATGTCTTCATGCCCCACACCCTTAAAGGTTAGAAACTTCATGTGCGTGAACATGCCACCTTCTGGTTGTGGCGGCAGAGGTGTAGGTGAATTCTTACCCCTATGCTGGTTCGAAAGTGGTGTGGCTAGAGGACTCTGCGAAGCTACTTCCGTTACCGAACTGTAGACAGATCTATCTCCTTCTAGGTTGGACCTATAGTATTTTCCTCTTCGCGTTGTGTTCTTGTCCATATCAGGGGTCATTCAATCGGTATGGCTACATAGAAGACTCTTTTCGAATAATAATATCTTGATCAGCAATGATAAGGTCTTCAGAAACTTACCTCAAGACCCCGTGAAGAATCTTTACTCTACATTAGAGTAGGATACAAACTGATCGATGGAAAATTCTGTCACAAATCATTCGAACACACTATCTACCAAATGGTCCATAGTGTGAGTGATGGTGTTATCAGTCTTCTCTAACTACTAGATTATCTCGGGGGTCCATCTATGATCTGATCGTCCTTCCAACACTTCTGAAACTCCACCAGTCTTGTGATCCACTCCTGGAGCTCAATCGCAATCATTACAAAGAAGATCTCATAGATCTCTATGAAAATATACTTATTCTTCCACTCTTAGGTGGTAAACCTCTCACTACGGTTCTCTTTTATGGAAAATTCCTAAACTTGTTGTTCAAAACATTCATCAATTTCCTTCTCTCTCGCTTCTAGTATGGCCTTGGCATTACTCGATCCCTCTCTCAAAATGCTTCAGGTCTCGGCAATGGAACCATTTTTTGGCTCGAGGGGTCTTGACCCAGGTTCGAAGGTTCAAGGTTTGCCAAAAAACCCCTATACTACTAGCCCTTTCGGCGGTGACATGCTTGTGCAGGCCAAAGTCTCACCCGAAGTAGTATGGGTGGGTGCTGGAACTAGGTTTCTGCACCCTACTATAGGGAAGGTAAGTCAAGACGAGTTGCATTCAGTCTTATAGAAACTTGATCTTATATTACAGAGCCTAGATCTATAGATTTCTTCCACATCCATATGCTTAATCACAATGATGCTCACAGTAATGAACTTATATAAAGATAACATAGCTATTCCAGATATTTTTGCAGAAAATGTAACAGAACAGTCCCAGATCGTAGCATAACAAGTAACACAAGTATATTCATAGCTTAAATCAATACCACATCAACATATATTAATCAACCAAGCATCACAGAGTAATTCAAATAGATTCCGATACCTAACAATACTTCCGCATTCATTAATCCTTCAGATCCACTTACAATACCCAAATCCCAACTTGCTCACACAGCAGGACATGGAATCTCTACGCATGCAGCAGCAGGATTCCTTCCCCAACAACCCTAATGAGATCTATCAATTCACACTTAGCAGCAATCTCTTATCATCCTTGGCCTATCCTACAACTCAAAAAGGTTCAACTACTTATACTATTTTAGCCTATGCATCCAATGGTCTACAAACTGTGGTTTTCAGGCTCTTGGTCTACTGTTGACCCATTTACAATGCTTTAGGGGCTTTGACCCACCCTAAAACCCCTGCGCTAGACTAAATATAATAAAAATTATACAAAAATGGACCAGTTTTGCAGCGTTGTAGAAGACCCTGTTCCAACAAGGACCAAATTGGTCCCTGCTATTTCGAATTTCCTCTAATTCCTCAGATACTACTATTGGTGCAACTTTAGGATAGGAAGAAGACAAATAATCCAATTCTATCTACTTCATTAAAAAAAACCTTTCACCTGCAGAACTAAACTACATAGTCACTGAGAAAGAGTTTTTAGCTATAATTTTTTCTATTAATAAATTTAGACACTAAATTACATGGCATGAAGTCTTTGTGCATATTGATCATTATGTGATAAAATATTTGACGAATAGACCATTAACTAGGAGTAGAGATACTAGGTGGTTACTATTATTGTTGGAATTTAATATTACTATTATTGATAGACCAGGAAAATCTAACGTTGTGGTCGATTATCTTTCAAGATTAAATAATCTTGGTGAAGTAATTCTTGTTGATGATAATTTTCCTAACTAACAACTTTTTTCTTTGTCCATAGAATCCCCATGGTTCACTGACAGAGCTAACTATTTAGTCACTAGAAAAACACCACCTCACTTATCTGCTCGTGGAAAGTGGAATATTATACAGAAAAGTGTTGCATATTCTTGGGTTCAAGGAGACCTCTTTTACACTGGGCTAGACCTCATTATCTGTAGGTGTGTAAGAGAGGAAGAAGTGTTTGAAATCTTAAAAATATTCTCATGGCGAACCTTGCGAAGGCCACTTCGCTGGTAAACGAACCACATACAAAATTTTATGAGTTGGCTATTTTTGGCCCTCCTTATTTAAGGATTCCAAACAATATGTCAAGCGATGTACTAAATGTCAGTGAATGGGCCAACCCAATCAAACCAATGAAATTCCTTTATGTCCTCAGGTTATGGTTGAGCCCTTTGGAAAATGGGCTATTGATTTTGCAGGACCAAAACTCAAAATCATTAAATTAAAATCATATCTTGGTTTGCATAGATTTCATTAGAAAATGGGTAGAAGCTAAAGCTGTTTCTTTTGCTAATGAAACAATTGTTGTTGATTTTATTTTTACTAAGATCTTTACTAGATTTTTTTTGCTTAGAGAGATTGTTTCTGAGAATGGACCACAATTTATTTCTAATCTGGTATAGCGTGTGATGGAAATCTACACCGTACAAAATTCAGAACAGGAAATCTACACCGTATCACCCGCAAGCAAATGGTTAGGTGGATTCCACAAAAAATGTAATTGAGTCCATCCTTACGAAGACAATGAACATTAATAGAAAGGATTGGGCTAGAAGATTACCAGAATCTTTGTGGGCATATTGAACCACTTGGAGAAACAACACAGGATACACATCATATGAGTTGGTATATGGGAAACAAATCCTTTTGTTGATAGAATTTTAGATTAAGGTATTTAGGACTGTAGTTTAGTTGGTACTAGACCTCTCAGAAGTAGAATAGTAGCATCTCCTGCAGCTGAATGAGTTAGATGAATTTTGAAGGGATGATGTTCAGCAGAATACATTGGTTCAACAACAGCGCAAGAAATGGCACGACATGTCTATATGGAAAAAGTAGTTCCAAACAGGTGATTGGGTACTCCTATATGACTCCATATTTAAATATTTTAAGGGGAAATTCCATACACGTTGGATGGGACCTTATGAGGTGGTCAAAATATTTGAAAATGGAGTGTTAGAAATCAAAACTATTGATGGATGGAATTCAATATTCCCGGTGAATGGGCATAGATTGAAAGTATATTTTCAACCACTCACTAAGGAAATTTTTATGCAGCAAGTCCAAAAACAATCCAAAAAGGAGATGGTAGGTGGCAACACCAACCTATTGAAAATATGATTCTTTATTTTATCCAAACAAAAAACAAAAATAAATAAAAAGATACAACATGACAAAAAAATAAAAACAAAGAAAAAAAACTTCTTCCTGTAATTATGAAAATCAGTTGACTAACATGATTGCAGAAGGATCAACCTAAAAACCAACATGTTGGCAGGAAGATAATTTTTTTAATAAAAAGGGAATGTTGCTTGATTTTTTGATGTGTTGGCTGTTACCAAGAAGAAGTAGGTTCAAATGCAGGAACCAAGCCCTCATCCAAGTTATGGATAGCTGGCACAAAATTTTTTATTCAAGCAATGCTCAATTTCCGTTGCGTTTACTTTTTCCAGCACTAGTGCAAAAATATTTTAAACTTAAAATTATGCCATTCTTCTACTTCCCATTTCATAATTTCCTGTTATTTTTTTTCTTTTAATCTCATAATGAACCAACCCCCTTTTATTCAATGAAACTATCAGTATCCGATTTCGTATTTCCCTATTTTCCCCCAAATTTTTTTTTCCCAAATCCCTTTTTCGTTTATCCCTCTTGGTGGTTTCACTCTTGGAATCCCTGTAGTAATATTCCTTCCCATTCTGGAAATTACCCCTTTCTCACTTATTTTTTTCCCTCATGGATCGACTACAAGATCTGATGTGAACTCATAAGTCAGATCGAAAGGCATGTTCAACACTAAATAATGGTGAATAAGCCTTTCCTTGTATATTCAAGAAATTTTTTTAATCCATCCTATGAATTATATTCTATGAGAATTTATTTTGGTTCCCTTTTTCTCTTCGATGCTACATAAATCCCTGGTGCAAAAATGTGTGTTCAGGAGAAGGTAAGATTAGTGTAGGCATGTTTGAGTGTAGGTAGGTTCAGTGCAAGAAAAATTAGTGTAGGCATGTTCAGTACAAATATCCACACCGATGAGCGTGCCCGAATATGAAAACACATGGTCCTAGTGTAAGAATGTTTAATACAGTGCAGGAACACTTGGTGCAAAAATGTGCACTAGAAAATTTATCTTTGTTTCATAATTCGTTTTTACAAATACAATGAATGCACCACTTATAGACGATGGCATGTAATAATTTGAATTACAGTTAAAAATTTGCGTTATCATTTATTTAATTTAGGAAGAAATCATTCAAGTACAAGATATTTTAGGTTATGAAATCTCATCCTTTTAATGCGTACTGAGTACACCTTTTGTGAATCATGAAGCAAATCTAGATAGTACAATTCACCTAAAACCCAATACTGAACTCTTTTTGAAAAAATCTTCATCACCTTTCAATGATGGCCTTACCTCATAATCTGATTGTGCATGACCATTACACCACAACACTGCCTAAGCCTCTTCCTTTTCGAATCATCATTTCCTACCTGTACTTGGACTGATACATGTGTGCATCCGTCCCGAGGGAGTAATTTTAATGATGGAGCGTGATTGAACGGCAGACCCTTTTAATGATTGATTGTGATATTATTCTGAGGTTTAGACATAGAGTTGGGGTGAATTCAAATAGAAATGGCACCCTTAAGGATTGAAATACTATCCGTGAAGGAAATAGATCAAAGGACCGAGTATAGAAATAGTCTTTCAATATTGCAAGAATCTGGATTTTTCCCATTTCTACAAAAGTTGATAGATTTGATACGACCGTCACATTATAATTCTCTAGGACATTTGATGGAAGCAGAGACAAGGTAGTCTCACTAGAGTTTGTGGTCATGGAAGAATCCATGTCTCAGGCTACAAGCTTAGAAATAGCAGTTGAACAATGGTTTAATAAGGAGAAGATTGAGAAGAAGTGGTGGCGTTGATTTGTAGTTGACCGGAAGCTAAAGGTGGACTAGAAGAAACGGCTTCTGTGTAGCACTATGCTCGGGAAATGGAAAGACCTCCTTTACATATTGTAGAAATTTCTTAGCTACGAGGGTCGTTATTTATGAGATTTCCTGTAATATATACGTTTTATATTGCATTTTGTGTCGGGAAAACTCATCAATTTCCCCTATTATCTGCTCAGGATCTTGGAGAAAATGGCGAATGGTGTTCAGAAAAGGAAGTCAACTCAGGTTGCATGCAAGTTGTATCATCACAGGTTGATCAAAATTTTAGTTAAGAAGGAGTTGGAGGTAAAAAATCTGACCTGGAAATAATTTTTGAAGGAGTTGCAAGGACGAGGTGCAGGAAATTCATCGGAGAAAAAGAATGCAAGCAAGAAAGGAAAAGAAGAGACTCTAACCCTCCACCCTACCTAGACCAAAAGAAAGGAAATACCAGTGTAGGAAGAGGAGATATATATCAAAGAAACTCCGTCATCAGTAAAAATAATGACCAGGAGCTCGGCTAAGGACTGGCTCTTTGGGGGCATGTCATGTTCAGTTGACCTCCTTGATATTGTTGGACAATTCACCACCTGCTTCACCAGGTGACCAAAACCTCCCGGTAGGTTCTTGCTGAGGCAGTGGCTCATACAGTGGTTAATGAAGGATATGTATATGAGGATGGCATATCCTTGTTGGCCTTCCTTCATAAGATAAATAATAGAAAAATGAAACTGAGTGCAAATTACAGAGACCCGACAGAGGGTTAGGTAGATGATGAGGCGCAAAATATTGAAGCCCTTGACAATTTTTAAGTGCAAGGTATTGAAACCCATGGTGAGATGGATGTGCATGGTATTGAAACCCATGGTAATATGGACGTGAAGGGCCCTGAGACCCTTGGTGACATGGAATTTCTGGGTGCCAAGACCCTTGGTGACATTGAAGCTCCGGGCATTGAAGCCCTTGATGATATTGAAATGCAGGAACTAGGTGGCCAAGATAACTTTGACCCTAGATGATGGCACATGTTTAGAATAAATTGCATAAAATATTCTTACGTCAGAAGAGTTTGGAACAAAAAATTCCATCCTATATATAAACAGTTGGATCGAAGAGCTCGAGCAACAAGTTCATGGCTTGGAAGCATTAAACCAAACCATGAAGGAGCAGGATACAGTGCAAAAGAAAGACATTACAAAATTGGCAAAAGAAGTCAAGGAGAAGAAAAGAAAAGTCAAGGCATGGAATTTCTACACCTCAAGGTGCTTTAAACATCTTAAAATGTTGACCAAGTGACTCAAGAAGGCTCGAGGTAAGAAGATGAAGATAGTGAAAGCAAGGATCAACATACAAGTTCAGGATTGAAGAGAGGCTTCTTGTTTTGATTTTTGTAGAAGGTAAAGGTTGTGTGAGGACACACAAAAACTTAGGAATGGAAGGATGTTGGTAGGATAAAATGCTTCATTTTTTACCCCCTTCCTACTTCAAAACCACAACCTTATCCCTATATTTTATCCTCATGAACCTCCTTATCCCTGCACTATTCCAAGAATCATGACTATTCCTGCACTAGCTTTATATTTCACATTTAAGGTTTAAAAAGCACTTAATTAGTCATTTTAATATATTTAATGCCTTTAATATTTCTTGAAACTAATATTTTCTTCCCTAAAGTATTTAATAGGAAAATGTATTGATCTTTTCATTAACATGGTCGAGTGCAGGTAGATTCCGGCACTATTGGCAACCGGTCACTCCTAAACTCACGTGACATCTCACTACCTAACATGAGCATCTTGTTCCAATTTGTCTTGTTCAGTTGTGGTCATCTCGAGTTGGAATCAGAGTGGAGGAAATTCAGGGATGTGATCGAGATTAGGTCTCCAGCGAACGATTAGATTAGCACTTTGCTACAGCCACGAGCTTATTTTGTAACACCATTGTTATTTTGTTCCAGCCGAGAGGCTTGGATTGGAATGACTATACGTAATTATGTTATGGCAGTAGGCCTAAGTGTTGTATAAAATGTAGATTTCAAATAGGAATTAGTTAGCGATAGCAATGCTATTGTAACTTTGGTGAAATTTTGATTTTGATGTTGTCGCCTCGTTTTGGGCTGGACTCAATCTCATAATGTAAATTTTTTGATTTGAAATTAATACAAAGGAGTTGTGGCATGTTATTTTCATCCTGCGTTTTAATTATTTATAGATGCGTCACTTAGTTCTGAAGTTTCAAGTTTCCTCAAATGGGAAACAAGTTGGTTGGCTAAGACCCATCCAACCCAGCTCGTTTTCCCTTTCAATTTCGTTTTGTCTAGGGTGTGTGTTGATTTCGTTAAATGAAAAGCGTGGATTAAGCTTATGTTTCATTATTTCACAAGAGTTCTGGTTGTATTTAATTGATAGTCAATGTTTGATGATCCGTGGTATGAATGTTAATTAAGTTTGATTTACCTTCAGTAATTTCCTTTTCGAAATCTTATTTTACTTCTGCCTGGATCATGCAATCACGTTATTCCTGCACTAGTACATTCACAATTCTGCAACTTGATTTTGTTGGTTCATCACAACAAATATTTTTCATTCCTTTCTTTCACAGAGATTCGATACATTTCTTCAAGTGAGTTTTCATTATCAGATAAAAGTGTTTTTAATATAAAGGGTTAAAATCTTAGGTATTAAATATGCTTTCATAATTAAGGAATGAATGTTGTTATAACTCATTGATCTGTACCTATACTATACACTTTTAATGAAAGGATTAAAAATCATTCTGAATTATTAAAGTGAACCTTTCTAAGTTAAAAATATTGAAAGGAAGATATGATTTATGTGGGTAACTATTACAGGGATAAAGCTGTTGTCATACTTAAATGATTTCTTTGACTGCATGGAATAATTCCTTTCTTGAAGAAAGTGTGCTTTGGCTTCTGAAGTTCATTTTTATTTTGAAGAATATTTTCATTTAGAAGTCCAGTTTGGTCGAAGCATTCTTTTGTTTGTGAAAGTTATTTCAAATTTATATTCTCTTTTGCAATTTTTTTTCATAGTTAGCACGATATTTATTTTTTCCTGAAAGTAATTGGAAAATTTGGTGCGGGAACCTCTGTTCTGGTACAGGAACCTCTATTCTGGTACAGGAACCAATATCCTGATACAGGAATAGAGTACTCTAGTCCTAAGGCCAAGAGCCCCTCCATAAAGACATAAATCTCCAGTATAAGCGTAAGATATACTTCCAAAGCATAAGCCTTTGCCTATACTAGTGCAAGAAGATTACAGGAGTGCAGGAAAACAACTTAGCGGATGAAGGAAAATACTTAAAGAAGGCATATCTCTTCAAGGGCCCAAGTGTTAATCTGTCAACAACTATAATGAAGATAAACATATATTTTTACTTCGGTAATTAGGATTGTTTGCAGTAGTTTGAAAGTTCCTTTCATGGGTTTCTTCACAAAGTAGTTTCTTTCATTTTCCAACACTATAATTTGTTTGGTGTAGCTTGTTGTGTGACAATTAAGTGTTGAAAGAGTTTACTCAATTGCAATTCCTACACCCAACAATGTTAAACTATGGATTTATTAGACTAATGTCATATTTTCATGAGTGAATTGCAGATGCAAGTACTTTATTGTTCTGATTCATACTATAAATAGATGATGAAGAAGGAGACAGAGAAGGGGAACATGCAAGAAGACACCTCTGTACCTGAATATGCAAGTAGACCAATTATAAGAAAGAAAAGGGACACTAGTTTGTGACTGCTGCTCAAGATCATATATCACTAAAGACTCCTCATCTCAAAGCCATATGGAGGTGTAAAAAAGAGAAATATCAAGAAGCAATATAGAAATAAGCAATAATAATTACTTTCATTGCCATGCCATCATGTAGTCCATGCCATTAGTGTCGTGTCATGAGTCACCATGTGACACATCACTTTTTTGGATTATGTAAACTCCTATTCAAAATGTATTGTAAAGTGGAAGTCCAAAGGACATGTACAAAACATGAAGAGTCAAGTAAAGTAAAAAATTCATAGGAAGTAAAAAAACCATGAGGGTATTCAAAGAGTCACAAGGAATGTGAAGCATCAACCCATTGGCTATATATACACACTCATTGTATGAGAAAATCAATTTTCACCTTGGCTCATCTCGTAGGGCATTAGAGAGACAAGTTATTTCTTTTTGGGAGAAAGTAGTGGCTCCAATGCTCCAATATTGGAGCTAGTGGTGTTCGCTATATACATGTATTGGGAATCTTACTTAATATACGAAGCCTGATGGCCAAAAATTTCATCATGCATGCTTTATGAATGTTTGTAAGATTGTTTTGTGAATGTTTATGATTTATGTTTGTTTTCACCTGTACTAAAGTAGTTGAATTATTTCAATTATTTTAGTGCTTATCGTATCGAAAATGTGTTGTAATGGTTGCAATTCCCATCACATGTTTGTTGAATATTTCGTTGGATGCTAGATGAATGCCTCTCATTGTGTTTGTTTCTACCAGAGTGGTACTATCACCTTTCTCTTAGAGGTTGTTGAAGGTTGTTTTTGTTCCCACATTTACTCCTACCTTTCCTCTTTTCACGTACATTTTCACTCTTTTTACCTACCTTGTACCTTCTATACTATGCCATTTACTGCTAAACCCTATCATTATATGACTAGAGGTAAAATCATTTTACATTAGCATTATTTCAAATTTTTTGGTTAAGTTTGGACAGATTATAGGATCATACTTATTAGGCCATCTCTAACTATCCATTATTGAACTTGTATCTATGAATATTGTTGGCAGGTCGCAGGCAATATAAAAGTGTCTGGTCAAAGAATGAGGATGTGGACACTTCATTGTTTGAGTGTTATTTCCATTATGTACTTAAAGCTTCATTTCAAGTATCGTACTTAAGCTGGTGGTCAACCATGGACAACTTATTTTGGTGAGATCACAAAGATTTATAGATATTTGAGCATATCATACACTGATATCCATGTGGCCGAGGATATAAAGTGGTTCTTGAAGATTGAATGCAACCAACTGAAGCCTAATCAATTCATGCACATCTGATCTAGAATTAATATTATGAGCCCATGATAGCCATCGATCAACATTTTTCCATGTTAATTTCATAGTTAGTTTAGCCTAGTTTCCATCGACCATCTTCTTAAATGCCCGATGAGTTGAGATTAGAGGTTTCTGAGTAATGATATTGTAGAATACTCTATAATTGTTAATTGTGAATATTGATGTTATTCCATTATGTATGAAAAAACTTAAGCTTTTGATCTAATTAAAATTTCCAATATTATTAAACTGTGAGTAATTATTGTTGCATTTTAAATCTCATTTCACTGAGTTAATTCACCTTGCTCCAGGCATGACAAGCGTCCACAACCTCTGGAACCAGGTTCATATTTAGTTTCAGTTCAGAATTATTTTTTGCATTAATTTCTCCTAACATATTGTGTGATTGATCATTTTTGAATAGTTTATTTGATTATGTACTTAAACTCTTATTTTGATCCTGTAGATTGAGTTGAAAAATCTAATTGTGTTAATTGGTCCATATACACTGAGAAATAATTAAATGGTTAATTTCCTCATTTAACAGAACCTTATCATATTAAGAGTTGATCGGATCTAAATTACCGATAGAACTTGGGATAGGGTTATGAACTTGTTGTGGCCAGCAACAACTCCCCTTCTTATTTAATATTAGTAATAATAATAAATAAGTGGGGACCCTTAGTTTAAAAAATCCAAAAAATTTATTGGTGTTTGTTTTCATTTTCAATAAAACTTACTATCATGGACTTAAAGAAATTTCTTTGGAAAATCTTTAAGTAAACTTAAGTTCACGATAGAATAGAATAAAATCTCTCTTCGAAGGAAACATCACATTCATCGCAAAAAAGTATAATATATCTTGAGCAAAGCAGAATCTTCAAAATTGCGATACCGCGATCCAATGACATTGCACTAAAATGTTTATCGCAAAATCGCATATCGCAAAAAACGTCTTAACAGATATTATTCATATATTATATTTTGCGATATTGTGATTTCGCGATGTTAAGAGATTGCGATTTCAGAAAGTTGCGATTTGTGATATGGCGATGACGCGGATTTTCTGATTTGCGAAAGCTGCTATTTGCGACACTGCGATTTTTCGATATTGCAAAGCAAATCGCGGATCGCATTATCGCAGTTTCTTTAAAGCTCGTTATACGAAGTAAATATTTTCGTAAATCGAGACCCGTTATGCACCTTAATGTCAAGTTAATGAATGTATTGCCAATGATTAATGAAAAGGATTTTGTTTTGATCGAAGGGTTATTTCACGATTGATTAATATATTTCATACGCCTTCAGCATTTAAAATTATCCCGTCACCTTTCTCATGTCATTATTCTCACTTAATTCGTAAAAATGCAGGCGTGAAGAACATGAGACTATACAAAGCGAGACTTAGAGCATTATGGGAAAGAAAGAGAAAGCTGCGAGTTCTAAAAATAAAGAGATGGCTTCCTTATACGCAGACACTGCTTGCAACAAGGATGCTGGCATCACTACTTGGGAGGGTATGTTTAATCTTCTTGAAGAAGAAAACCCAAGGGTAATGGATGTTTCAGCTACCGCTGGCTCAAGTAATTCTTCTGAAGAATCTCTTACAAAAATGGCTTGTTCATTTTTGCACCAGATAGCAGCAAGACCAAGAATTCTTCCATATACAGATATGGTCAAATGGGTGCTAGATAGCACTGATATCACAGACAGACAGTTCAAAACTCCAGGTCAAGAGCTCATTGGGTCATTTACTCTAGAAGATTTGAGGCTTATGTATCATTTTCTGAAGCCTCAGGCAATTTACAACAAACAATTTATGGAGAAATTTGCAAAGGAAAATGCAAATTTGGCAGAATGCACTAAAGAATGGACCAGAAGAGATGAACCACTGAAGAAAGATAAACACGGTATGTACAATACTGGTTCACTCACCTCTCCATATTGTTTTGCTACTACTATGCTATGCAGGCTTTTTGGAAAGCCTGATATTAATAAGATTTTGCCCGAATGGCTTCCCTTGTTAAATGCTGCTGTTAATGCCACCATTGTAGACTGGGCCAAAAGATTGTCTGATAACTTAGCCACGACTATTTTCAATTAATAGTCTAAACGGACTATGTCTCAGAGGATTTATCCTCCTTTTTATCTATCTACCTATGTTATGGATTCAATCTTCTTTGTTTCTAAGTTCCCTTTAATGGGTTGGCAATGGACAATTCAACATCCCTTGCCCATTCATGTCTATCACAAAGATTTGTGGGAATCAAAATTCATTCCTCATTTTTATAAAATTTGCCATGGCATAATGTTGCCTCTGTACAGAGTGTTGTATAATAAGGATGCCCCAAGGTTGTCCCCTGAAGTTAGATAAAGAATGGGAATCATTTAATGATTTGATTAATGTTGAAGGACAGAATATACAAACTCCTGTACAGACAACAAAATTTTTCGTTACAGAAATAAGTGGCAATGTCATAAAAAAGAACATATACCCATTACTCCCTCTGCAGAGCTTGTACTTAAAATAGAGGAAATTCCTCCTCTGGATATTTTCTACAGCCCGCAACATAAATCAGTAGTAAGGAAGCAAAGAAAGAAGAGAAAATTATAAAGTGAGCTCTCTACTGATGCAGAACAGTTGGAAGTTTTATGGAAATATCCTACTACAGATCCAACAGAAAATCTTACTAAATTATCTCAGATAACAGGAGCTTACGCCTACGCAACTATTGACAAAGCATCTGAGGTAAGACTGTTATTAAATGAAAAAGAGGATCAGATACAAGTTCTGCAACAACAATTGAAACAAGCACATGCCAACAGTGAAGCACAGGTGAATTTGAAAAGTTACAACAAGAGTTTCAGCAAATGAAGATCGAGTATCAGAAAATCTTGGCAGAAAAAGAGAAACAAATACAGATTATGCAAGAAATGCATAAAGAAGACCCCAAGCTTACACAGTTTATTTCAGAAACTATTTCTTTGAATAATCAACTGCTGCAACAACAAGATATATTATGCCAAAAGATTTCACAGTGGAACTCTTTTTGTCAAGAAAGTGATAAAATCACTAATCATGTCGTAGAATTACGACATGATTATGATTTAACAAATGAAAGAGTTACTAATTATTTGGCATGGAAAAAGACAGAGGAAGTAAAAAGAGTAGGAGTGCCAATAATCAATGACACCCATAAAGAAATGCTCTTTAGCATTTGGGATGCACAGATCAGAGAGGCAGAAAGAGAAGCAGAGGAAGCAGCTACAGCAGCGAGCAACATTACTGATTGTGTAAATGAGAATTTGCAAAAGGTTAATTTAATTTCAGAAACCATTCCGGGATACCTACCACAAGCACAACAATTGCAAATAGAGTGGAAACAGAAAGCGAAAGAGAAAGCAAGATCAATTCAAGAATTGAAAAAATTAAACTGGGATTATTACTGGACCTGTCTAGTAAAACCACACAGTCAATGCAGTACTCTTAATTGCATCATTAAATCTGCTGAGAAAATCGCACCAACACTTGTTGACTCCGTATTTTCGGGACAATTGAAATCTGAAGTCGGCCAACCCCCTCTTCTCAAATCAATGCTGGATGATTGCAAATTTGAAGACCAAATTCACAAGTAGTTAGTTTTTAAATTTAGTTTTAGATTTAGTGTTAATTTTACTTTATTTTTGCCTAGAAAAAGGACGGTCATTTAAACTGAATCCTAAATTTTTGTAATAAACTATAATTAGATTTAGTTAGTAGTATTTAAACCCTTCTCATGCATTTAGAGAAGGGTTCTGAAATTTGTCAAAAACTTATCCTCAGAACATGCACTTCTGCACCCTCAGAGGAGGTTTTGATGAATGAATGGAACGAGATTTATTGATATCTGTCTCTAATCTCTGCTACTGATGTTGCATTTCTGTACTCTTAGTAGATATTGGATTTA
Source organism: Pinus albicaulis (assembly GCA_034641835.2). Lineage (NCBI taxonomy): Eukaryota > Viridiplantae > Streptophyta > Pinopsida > Pinales > Pinaceae > Pinus > Pinus albicaulis. The sequence goes on from CM076574.1 coordinate 597,930,796, forward strand.
GAAGATATAAATCATTATTTCTTCTAGCTCATGAGTAGAACCAGTTATAAATGGTACTTTTATCTCTTAACTTTTTCTGCTTCTATGTTAAAAGTGATATTTATGTTCAATTATTTATATATTGATGCTTGAATGCTTTAGTTATCATTTGGCACTTTTGTATGGTGATGATTATTTGTTTATGCTTAATGTATGAATAACTTATTATGCGATATGTTTTCCACAACTGTTTCATCTAACTTTTTATATGAAATGGTTTATCTTTATTGAATTATTTTCTTATAGAAATTGAATGATATTTATTACCAGTTGTTATTCGAAATCATTTTAGATCGCATAAACAAGATCTTAACCCGAGTTTAGTTTAGAATTATATATTTCTGTTTTAAATAGAATACAATTTGCATATGATTAGATTAGAAATAGAATAAAAGCATCTCACTTATGAACCATTTTAGAAAGGAAATATCTATTCTCAACACACACACACATATATTGGGAAAATGGTCCCATTATCCCCAGTCAGACCCACTACACCAAACAGAAAAGGAGCTGCTAACCAAGGTCCGGACCGGGTGGGTATCCCCCTTGTTGTAGACCCAATTTTCGGGGCTTCAACATATTTGGCGCTAGAAGGAGGGCCATGAACTATGAATGACAAGTAAATCTAAATATAAATACCATTCTGAGAGTAAAACACCCTCATCATCTCCCCCGACTTCTCCATCGCACTCAAAAATTGTAAATTTAGAGTCAGAAGTCACAAGAGAAAAAAACACTGCTACAAACCCTGACTTTTCAGAAGAATCTGCTATTGAACCTCCTGAAGTTGAATCTTTGATTCACAAACTTCAGCGATTTTCAATATCACCTCAAAGATCTGATAAATCTCAAGGCAGTGTAACTTCACAATATAATCCTGCTCATCCTCTTACCAGATTACAGAGTGAAAAGCTTGGCATTCAGCGAACTGAGTTACCTCTACCTACAAGGAAGAGAGCTAGGAAATCACCTAAAGGGTCTGACAGTGAGACTCTTTCATCATCATCATCCATCTCGACCTCTTCACCACGAATTCAACCGTCCACCCCTCCACTTCAGACCACTGTCCCTCACTCCAATGGAACTTCCACATCACCTTCTCAATCATATGCAATTATAATATCCTCATCTTCTGAATCAAAGATATCATCTTCAACACTTTCCTCTGTTAGTAGTTTAGCGATGGCCCAATTGCCATGGAATAATCCCGGGGCAGTCTTAATGCCTGCACCCTTGAGTCAATTACCAGCCTATCCTGAAAAATGGCTGCCTAAGTTTAATCCTGAAGCAGGCATGTTAGCAGAAGAACATATAAAAAAATTTATGCTTTCCATAAATCTCAATGGATTTATTAATGAAGATGCTGTTGTCCGACTGTTTCCCTATACCTTACAAGGAGCAACTGGATCATGGTATTTTTCATTACCATCTGGATCCATTACTACTTGGGATATCTTTCAAGATCAATTTTTGACTAAATTTGGTGATGACAGGTCTACAGCAACATTGATCAATGATCTATCTAATCTTAGAGCTAACTCAAAGGAACTTGTCAAGGATTTCAATTCACGTTTCAATAAATTGTTAAACAAAATTCCTACTTCTTCCATGCCTAGCGAAGAAGTGCAAAGTGAATGGTTCATTTCTGCTTTACCATCAAACATAGCAATCTTCGTTGATAGGGCAAACAAACCAACTTTAGTAGAAAATATGAAGGAAGCAATAACAGTAGAGAAACATATCATAGCCTTGGAAAAAAAAAATACGATAGAAGAAAGAAAATCCAAGAAAGTCACTTTTAAGGAAGACCCCAAGACAAAGAAAATAAAATATCCATTTGATTTAGAAGGATTGCAAAAAGTTTTGAAAACCATGTCTAACGAAATGGTTGACATTAAGAAATAAGTGGCAGAAACATCTTCTAAAAAATCTTTCAAGCCTTTTAGAAGAAACCCTTCAATTGACTCAAAACCACCAAATGCCATTACTAATGCTGAATCACAAGAAGAAGAGGAAGAAACTGCTACTGAAGAGACTACTGATGAAGAAGAAGTTTTAGAAGTACAAGGTATTTTGGATTTCATCCTTCCATATGAGGAAGATCAAGAAGCATCCCTAGTTAGCACTCGAAGTAGAAATAAACTTGATCCTCCTCAATCTACTCCTAAGTCAAAGAGCGCAAGCTCATTAACTAAGGATAAAGTTGCACCCAAGAAAACAACATTTAAAGCAATTCAAACTAGCCCAGTATAGACAGATTTATCAACTCCATCAAGAACACTGATTGTTCCAGATGAAATGGAGTATAATATCATATAGGACATGAAGAAGACTATGGCTAACATCACTTTTTATGAATTGAGAAAGTTAAAACACCAAAAAAAGGTACTTTTGAAAGAATTACATGCTGTACTAGAAAAACCTTTGCCTGATCCTGTGATTTCTCAAGCTTCCAATGACATGTGAAGACCTCCAGCTAATACGATCAGTAAAGTTGATCTAGAAAATATCGCTTTAATTGGAGGAATGTCAAGATTTCATACTCCTCCATTTCTTCTTACTTATGAAGTTTTCAATAAAAAATTTCATAATTGTTTAGTGGATTCTGGAGATTCATCTAATATTCTACCAAAATCAATATGTGCAAAGCTAAACATTCAACCACAAAAATCTGCTGTGCGCATAGTTCAGCTTGATCGATCACAAGTTGAAGTAATTGGAAAATTAAATCAGGTTACCATAAGGCTATCATCAAATCCAAAGGTATGTCAAGTCATTGATATTTTAGTTGCAGATATTCCAGAATTTTATGGCTTAATTCTTAGCAGAGATTGGTTAGAAAAACTTCATGGATATTTTGCAACTGATTGGTCGCATATGTGGCTTCCTTACAATGGTAAACCAAATTAGATAAAGGTTGAACGAGAAAAACATCAGAAATACATAGTAACAGAATTAGAAGGAGAAAATAAAACAGTTGCATACAACAGTAATATCATTGGCAATTATTCAGTTGATTCTTTCTTAGGAAATTTCAATGCTCATACTTCACCTTATTTAGAACATTCTGTTTTATCCCAAATAGAAAATTTTTCTCAAGCAGATAGTTCTAAATGTATTAATTTTGTCGATACTCATGTAAATAAATCTTTATTTTGGAAACTATTTTTTGATGGTTCTAAGTCTAATGAAGGAGCAGGAGCAGGATGCGTTTTGGTTAGTCCAGAGAGAAAAAAAATTATGCTAACTTGTAGACTCGAATTCGATTGCACTAATAACACCGCAGAATACGAAGCTTTAGTCCAAGGACTATACAAAGAAATCGGATTAGACATCAAATATCTACAAGTTTTCGGGGATTCGGAAATTGTAATCGAACAGGTACGCAATACTATACATTGTTTATCAGGTCATTTAAAGCATTATCAATCTTTAGTCCAAGATCTGAATGAACATTTTATAGCATTTAATATTTCATCAATTCCCAAAATTCAGAATGCTAGTTCAGACCTCCTAGTTAATGTAGCTTCCAAGCTCATTCCTACAGAAGAATTTAGTCCTGATCGATTTTCAATTGAATTAATCTTTAGACCCTCGATTTCTGATAACGTTACAAATTGGAGGATTTTCAATGATGATCCTGATATTGTAAGCTTTCTCACATCTGAAGGATCTTACACTAATCAGATAATTGATGAAGATCAACATGGAAGGCAATTGCTTCAAGATAGCACTAATAATGCTATGCCGAAATCAGTAGTTAAGTTAGAAGACCTTTATGATTTGAAAGATCGATTTAAAAGATCTACCAATTCAAAACTGCAAAGTTCAACTTTGAATTATGAATTAGTAAATCTAGGAACTGATGCCAAACCACAGAATATCAACCTAGGCCTTGGCCTAGCTCCTGAAGAGAAGTTAGCATATGTTCGTCTTTTGAAATAATATAAAAGTGTCTTTTCTTGGAACTACGATGAACTCAAAACTTATGACACTTCTATCATCCAACATACTATCCCAATGATAAATGATGAAAAACCTGTCCAACAGAAGTTGAGAAAGATCCACCCTAATCTAGAAAACCAAATCAAATCTGAACTCAACAAGTTATTGAAAGCCAAGATTATTTTTCCTGTTCGACATTCTAAATGGGTTTCCAATATGGTTCTTGTTAGAAAGAAGAACGAAGATATTAGAATTTGGATTAAATTTCGAAATCTTAATAAAGCCTGCCAAAAAGATAATTTTCCTTTGCCTCCTATGGAGCAAATATTACAGGCAGTTGCAGCATCAGAATTAATGTCTTTCTTGGATGGTTTCTCTGGATACAATCAAGTGTTGGTCCATCCTGATGATCAATTGAAAACTACATTCAGAACCAAATGGGGCACTTACGCATATCAAAAGATTCCTTTTGGTCTGATAAACGCTGGTGCCACATTTCAGAGAGATATGGACATTTATTTCAAAGGATTAGTTAACAAATCAGTGGTAATTTACTTCGATGATATAACTGTATATTCTAAAAAACGAAGAAATCATCTTAGAGATCTGAAGCAGATTTTCCAACGCTGTCAAAGGTATGGAATTTCACTTAATCCTAAAAAGTCCTTTTTTGCATTAAGTGAAGGAAAACTTCTTGGATTCATAGTATCAAAATATAGAATTCATATTGATCCTGATAGAATCAAGGAAATTTCTGAAATATCTTTACCTCACAATAAAAAAGCTATGCAATCTTTTCTTGGCCAGATTAATTTTGTAAAAAGATTTGTGCCAGATTTTTCAAGAATTGTATCGCCCTTGCAAACAATGATTAAAAAGAATGCAATCTTCAAATGGGGCAAAGATGAATATGAGGCATTCAATCTGATCAAACAAGAAATTATCAATGCTCCATCTTTAACAACTCCAAATTTTTCTTATCCTTTTATTTTGTACACATTTGCCTCTGATAAATCTTATGCTGCAATACTCACTCAAGCAAATCAAGACAAAGAAGAAGCTCCAATTTCCTTCTTTAGTTCAAATTTATAGGGAGCTGAATTGAATTATTCAGATGTGGAGAAACAAGCTTATGTTGTTTTCAAAGCAATTAAATATTTCATACCTTTTCTACTCAAAACCCATACAAAAATCATAGTGTCGTTTCCAACAGTAAGAAATATTTTAGTCCAAAAATATGTGGATGAGAAAAGAGCCAATTGGGTTACTTCCTTACAAGAATATGATGTGGAAATCAAACCAGCAAATATTGTAAGAGGTCAAGGTTTTTGCAAAATACTAGCTGGAGCATCGCTTATTTATGAAAAACCATCTGAAGAGATACAAACATATGAGGTAAGCCTAAACGATGTTGAATCATTATATGCTGATATCATATTTTATCTAAAGAATGGATATGCTCCTCCAAATCTTGATCATACCAAGAAAAGAGCTCTAAGGTTGAAGGCCAAACAATATCAGCTTGTAAATGATGTTCTTTTTAGAATTAATTATGATTTTGTTCTTCTTAGATGTCTGGAGAAATATGAAGCTGAAAAAGTCTTGTAGGAACTTCATGATGGGCCAGTAAGTGGACATTATGCTGGAGATGCTATTGCACATAAGATCCTCTGTGTAGGTTATTACTGGCCCACATTATTCAAAGATTCGCATAACTATGCAAGGAAATGTCAAATTTGTCAAACTCCAGCCGGAAGACAAAAGAAACCTTCATTACCATTACAACCAGTCAACATTGAGCAAACTTTTGATCAATGGGGATTGGATATAATAGGTGAGATCGTTCCTCACTCTTCTAAACAACATAAGTATATCATTACAGCAACTGATTATTTTACGAAATGGGTAGAAGCAGTCCCTCTCAAGACTGCTAATGCTGAACATATCATCGAGTTTATAGATCAGTTCATAATCACCAGGTTTGGTTTACCTTCTGCTTTAATGTTTAATAATGCATCATATTTTTCTGGTAATGCTATGACTAAATTTGCACTCAAGAGAGGTTTCAAACTTAAATATTCTGCCAATTATTATCCACAGGGAAATGGGTTAGCTGAATCCACAAATAAAAATTTAATTAGAATCATTGAACGAACCATTGATCAAAATCATAAAAATTGGCATAAATATTTAATATATTCTTTATGGGAAGATCGAATAACGCAGAAGGCTTCTATCGGCACTTCTCCCTTTAATTTAGTTTATGGGAGAGAAGTGGTTCTTCCAACTAATCTAGCAATTCCTTCTCTAGCCTTAGTCCAACATATTGATGAAGAACCAACTTCTTCTTTACAACTAAGGCAGATGGAAATAATTAAGTTAGAAGAACAACGAGAAAAAGCCAAAGTAACTCATGCTCATCATCAAGCATTAGTTAAAGCTTCTTTTGATTCAAATATGATAACTAGGAAGGATTTTCAGATAGGATATTTCATTCTAAAATGGGACAAGGCTCATGAGGAAAAAGGAAAACATACGAAATTTCAACGAATGTGGCTTGGTCCTTTCCAAATTGCAGAAATCATAGGTCCATCAACTTTCATGTTACAAGATTTAACAGGGAAAAGAGAGTCTTTACCTGTTAATGGACAGATCCTTAAAAAATATTTTCCATGGGAGATCATTCTTCTATTTTGTAGATTAGTTTCCTTTATTTTATTTTAATAAAAACTAGTTGTTAATGGTTACATTTTGAATTCATCAAAAAGATACTACTTCTCTTTTTATATTTTATTTCTTCACTTATATAAATAGAATTCTTTTCAGAATATTGATCATTATTATCCAAAGATACAGTTAAAAGTTTTTAATCTAGAAATGATATTAATTTCAACTTTGAAAATTTTGATGAAAATCAAATTTTGGTGAAAGATTGTTTTATATCAGTCCAATGAAAGGTATCGATAACAAAATGAAGATTCTCTGTAGAAAATTTCTTTTCCAAAAAACTCTATTATTTTCGTCCAGAGCTATCTTAAGGAAACAATGACTTCCTCCCCACCTAGAAAATTACAAAGTTCAGGGAATAATCCAGTGATACACTTTTAACTTAAAGAGTAAGAGATCTCATCACGAGCCGACTTATCATGATCATAGATATTATAGCTTGCTGACTTTGCAATTCTGCATACCACAACAAGGCAATGACTTAAGATTATTGCAATCAAAAGGCAAGGAGTCTCATCACGAGCCAGCTTGTTCAAAAAAGTTATAAATCAAGTGAATGGCACTGTCATAAATTGGCTACCAAACCAAGACATTGTTATTTAAGAAAAAAAAAGGAAAATAAAAAGCGATAAGTGTGAATATGGATTTCTCTTTGAAAATTGTATATTTTTCTAAGTGGGACACAGGATCATTGCTGGGTAACAGGTAACTTTGTCGAGGCTATGAACGTCTGCTGGTAGCAGTGGCTCTACCTATGACAAATGAGCATATTTAAAACTGATTTACAAGAGAAGCCTTTTGGTTGTATCTTTAAAACCAAGTAATGAATGATATAGATACAAGGACTAGCTTGAAGAAATGAATAGTCAAAGTTTATCATAGAATAAATGAAATATTATTCATAGATTAAAGTGTAATGTACTTTGTCTTTTTGTAATAAAGTTTGATTTTCTAGAAAATTTTCTGTTTTGAAAAATTTTAGAAAATTCAAAAGAAAAGCAGAGATAACTGGTTCTTCCAAGTGAATCGCCAATTGTTGTGGTCAGCAACAACCCCCCTTCTTATTTAATATTAGTAATAATACTAAATAAGTGGGGACCCTTAGTTTAAAAAATCCAAAAAATTTATTGGTGTTTGTTTTCATTTTCAATAAAACTTACCATCATGGACTTAAAGAAATTTCTTTGGAAATCTTTAAGTAAACTTAAGTTCATGATAGACTATAATAAAATCTCTCTTTGAAGGAAACATCGCATTCATTGCAAAAAAGTAGAATATATCTTGAGCAAAGCAGAATATTCAAAACTGCGATACCACGATCCAATGACATCGCACTAAAATGTTTATCGCAAAATCGCATATCGCAGAAAATATATTAACAGATATTATTCATATATTATATTTCATGATATTGCGATTTCGCGATATTGCAATTTCGTGATGTTAAGAGATTGCGATTTCATAAAGTTTCGATTTGTGATATGGCAATGACGCGGATTTTCTGATTTGCGAAAGCTGCGATTTGCGACACTGCGATTTTGCGATATTGCAAAGAAAATCGTAGATCGCATTATCGCAGATTCTTTAAAGCTCGTTATACGAAGTAAATCATTTTGTAAATCTAGACCCGTTATGCGCCTTAATGTCAAGTTAATGAATGGATTGCCAATGATTAATGAAAAGGATTTTGTTTTGATCGAAGGGTTATTTCACGATTGATTAATATATTTCATATGCCTTTAGCATTTAAAACTATCCCGTCACCTTTCTCATGTCATCATTCTCACTTAATTTGTAAAACTGCAGGCGCAAAGAACAGGAGACTATACAAACCAAGACTCAGAGCATTATGGGAAAGAAAGAGAAAGCTGTGAGTTCTGAAAATAAAGAGATGGCTTCCTTATACGCAGACACTTCTTGCAACAAGGACGCTTGCATCACTACTTGGGAGGGTATGTTTAATCTGCTTGAAGAAGAAAACCCAAGGGTAATGGATGTTTCAGCTACCGCTGGCTCAAGTAATTCTTCTAAAGCATCTCTTACAGAACTGGCTTGTTCATTTTTGCACTGGATAGCAGCAAGACCAAGAATTATTCCATATACAGATATGGTCAAATGGGTGCTAGATAGCATTGATATCACAGACAGACATTTCAAAACTCCAAGTCAAGAGCTCATCGGGTCGTTTACTCCAGAATATTTAAGGCTTATGTATCATTTGCCGAAGCCTCAGGAAATTTACAACAAACAATTTATGGAGAAATTTGCAAAGGGAAATGCAAATTTGGCAGAATGCACTAAAGAATGGACCAGAAGAGATGAACCACTGAAGAAAGATAAACATGGTATGTACAGTACCGGTTCACTCACCTCTCCATATTGTTTTGCTGCTGCTATGTTATGCAGGATTTTTGGAAAGCCCGACATTAATAAGATTTTGCCCGAATGGCTACCCTTGTTAATTGTTGTTGTTAATGGCACCATTGTAGACTGGGCCAAAATATTGTCTGATAACTTAGCCACGGCTATTTTCAATTACCGGTCTAAATGGACTGTGTCTCAGAGGATTTATCCTCCTTTTTATCTATCTTCCTATGTTATGGATTCAATCTGCTTTGTTTCTAAGTTCCCTTTAATGGGTTGGCAATGGACAATTCAACATCCCTTGCCCATTCATGTCTATCACAAAGATTTGTGGGAATCAAAATTCATTCCTCATTTTTATAAAATTTTCCATGGCATAATGGTGCCTCTGTACAGAGTGTTGTATAATAAGGATGCCCCAAGGTTGTCCCCTGAAGTTAGATAAAGAATGGGAATAATTTAATGATTTGATTAATGTTGAAGGATAGAATATACAAACTCCTGTACAAACAACAAAAGTTTTGGTTACAAGAATAAGCGGCAATGTCACAGAAAAAGAGCATATACCCATTACTCCCTCTGCAGAGCTTGTACTTAAAATAGAGGAAATTCCTCCTCTGGATATTTTCTATAGCCCGCAACATAAAGCAGTAGTAAGGAAGAAAATAAAGAAGAGAAAATTATAAAGTGATCTCTCTACTGATGCAGAACAGTTGGATGTTTTATGGAAATATCCTACTACAGATCCAACGAAAAATCTTACTAAATTATCTCAGATAACATGAGCTTATGCCTATGCAACTATTGACAAAGCATCTGAGGTAAGGCTGTTATTAAATGAAAAATAGGATCAGATACAAGTTCTGCAACAACAATTGCAACAAGCACATGCCAACAGTGAATCACAGGTGAAATTTGAAAAGTTACTGCAAGATTTTTAGCAAATGAAGATCGAGTATCAGAAAATCTTGGCAGAAAAAGAGAAACAAATATAGATTATGCAAGAAATGCATAAACAAGACCCCAAACTTACAGAGTTTATTTCAAAAACTATTTCTTTGAATAATCAACTGCTGCAACAACAAGATATATTATGCCAAAAGATTTCACAGTGGAACTCTTTTTGTTAAGAAAGTGATAGAATCACTAATCATGCCGTAGAATTACGACATGATTATGATTTAACAAATGAAAGAGTTGCTAATTATTTGGCATGGAAAAAGACAGAGGAAGGAAAAAGATTAGGAGCGCCAATAATCAATGACACCCATAAAGAAATGCTCTTTAGCATTTGGGATGCAGAGATCATAGAGGCAGAAAAAGTAGCAGAGGAAGCAGCTACAACGGCGAGCAACATTACTGATTGTGTAAATGAGAGTTTGCACAAGGTTAATTTAATTTCAGAAACCATTCCGGGATACCTACCACAAGCACAACAATTGCAAACATAGTGAAAATAGAAAGCGGAAGAGAAGGCAAGATCAATTCAAGAATTGACAAAATTAAACTGGGATTCTTACTGGACCTGTCTAGTAAAACCACACAATCAATGCAGTACTCTTAATTTCATCATTAACTCTGCTGAGAAGATCGTGCCAACACTTGCTGACTCCGTATTTTTGGGACAATTGAAATCTGAAGTCGGCCAACCCCCTCTTCTCAAATCAATGCTGGATGCTTGCAAATTCAAAGACCAAATTCACAAGTAGTTAGTTGTTAAATTTAGTTTTAGATTTAGTGTTAATTTTACTTTATTTTTTCCTAGAAAAAGGACAGTCATTTAAACCGAATCCTAAATTTTTGTAATAAACTATAATTAGATTTAGTTAGTAGTATTTAAACCCTTCTCATGCATTTAGAGAAGGGTCCTGAAATTTGTCAAAAACTTATCTTCAGAACATGCACTTCTGCACCCTCAGAGGAGGTTTTGATGAATAAATGGAACGAGATTTATTAATATCTATATCTAATATTTGCTACTGATGTTGCATTTCTGTACTCTTAGTAGATATTGGATTTAGAAGATATAAATCATTATTGCGTCTAGCTCATGAGTAGAACTAGTTATAAATGGTACTTTTATCTCTTAACTTTTTCTGCTTCTATGTTAAAAGTGATATTTATGTTCAATTATTTATATATTGATGCTTGAATACTTCAGTTATCATTTGGCACTTTTGTACAGTGATGACTATTTGTTTATGCTTAATGTATGAATAACTTATTATGCGATATGTTTTCCACAACTGTTTCATCTAACTTTTTATATCAAATGGTTTATCTTTATTGAATTCTTTTCTTATAGAAATTGAATGATCTTTATTACCAGTTGTTATTCGAAATCATTTTAGATCGCATAAACAAGATCTTAACCCGGGTTTAGTTTAGAATTAGATATTTCTGTTTTAATTAGAATAAAATTTTCATATGATTAGATTAGAAATAGAATAAAATCATCTCACTTAGGATCCTTTTTAGAAAGGAAATATCTATTCTCAACACACACACACATATATTGGGAAATTGGTCCCATTATCCCCAGTTGGACCCACTACACCAAACTAAAAAGGAGCTGCTAACCAAGGTCCGGACCAGGTGGGTATCCCCCTTGTTGTAGACCCGATTTTCGGGGCTTCAACATAACTTTATGCTCTATAACTATTTAAAACTTGATAGTGCACATGGATGTTTCTATGTTACAATTTTCAATTGATTATGTCGTACATGATTGTTTGCATCAGAATCACGTACATGGTTATAGAATTATTTTAAGTTTTGTGCGAAGGATGTTTTATTTCTTAAGCTCTTTTCATTACATTTGAATATTTGTGAACAACTATTTGTTCTCTCGAATTTTGCTGGTAGTGCAGGATTTGTGAATGTTGTGAAATCTCATAGAAGTTTTGTTATGATTTAGGCCTTTGATTTCAGAGTGTATGAAATCATTTTAATTGTGTTTCATTCACATATAGTAGTTAGTATTTCTTAAATTTGTAATTATATATAGTATTTAGAAATTATTTTTAACACTAGTTAAAGTTCCTTTCAAATTTGTCTGTGAATAAGTAGTGTAATTGTAATTAGAAACAGAGGTTGAATTGTCACTTATGTTTCTTTCCAGCATTGAATAAGGTAGTCAATTTGATAGGTTTATTAACACAAAGGTTAAATTTCTTTGAGTTTCATTAAATTATATTACTTAGGGTATCATTCCAGTTGTCTTGAGATAGGAAGTCTGTGTGATTGAAAATTGGATGCTTTTATTAAATTAAATGAGAGAAATTTAGATTTAGATTTTAGTTTTGTATTAGTATTTTGGTTGAGATTTCGAAATTTATTGAGTTTAGTCTCGATTCATGTTTCTGAGGTGATCAAAATTATAATATTTGAATGAAAATTTTCCATCAAGTATAATATGAATTTTGTAATTAGCTCAAAGTGATTCTATTGTTAGGAGGAAAGGTGTTTGAAAATATTTTTTTGAGTAAGCTTGTATTCTTGTTTCAATAGAAATAGATTCTATAGAGTTCCATGAGTGAGTCCTTCAACACTTAGTGAGTGAGCTTGTTATGCATTGAATATTTGAATTAGTATGCTTGATCCTTGATTGAATACTCTAATAGATAAAGAGTTTGAATAAATAGGATTCAGTACTTGAATATTTATTGTGAGAGAAAATCATTTAGTCTGGAATTAGATCTTGAATATGAACCAATACACAGTGTAGCTCAAATATTATGATGCCTTGCTTGATAATTTAATATTAAGTGGTTTTTAAAGGAAATTAAAACACTCAACATTTTTGGTGTTGTTGCCAGGGAGTTGCAATTGGTTCAGGTAAAATTTTCTTTTATAGAGAAGAAAATATATTAGCAAGATAGTTCAAGGGTAGGATGTGTATGGTAATATGTGAGTGAATAGCCACACATCCACTTTAGTGGGGTTTCTCCAAAGTCTGGCTGTCTCTTTGGATATTTGTATTGTTTCTTTCTTATGCATAGGAGTAAAAGTAGACTTAGAGATAACAAAGGTAGGTATATTTCAAAATCATTTCCTAAGATATTTGGTCCTACCAAAACACCACCCACTAATCCAGCTAACCATTATGCAAGTTTCAAAAGAAAAGGGGAAGGAAGTAGTAGCAAAGTGGAATTGGTAGAAGAAATCCCACTTGAAGAAGCAATTGAAAAAAAAAAAAAATTGTACCTCAGTAAGAACAAATTGTTGTAGGGACCACAATAGAGACAACATTGGTGCTAGTTCCATGACCAGAATCAACAACAGAATGATCTCACAAGGACTTGGGGGTCTGGTAGTAGTAATAACAATCTAGTTGAATATTATTCCAGCTAAATTATTACAAAACCCCCATTCGAACCTGCAATAAACATGGCTAACAGAGGAGGTGAAAACATAAACCATGGGGAATACCATGAAGATGAAGTCACAAGAATCACTTTATTGAGACGAGTAAACGATGAAGGTGTTGATCAGTGGTTGTCATTGATGTCAACCCAAGCAACACCAAGGGCCACCCAAATCTTGCATGGGAATCTTGACCTACCAAATTACTATATTTTTGATGGTTTTTTCTTGTCGAGATGTTTCCATTGATATATGGCAAACCATATAGTTCTTCAGGGTTTGAGAGATATTCATGTTTGAAGTTTGTAACCCCAGTTAGTGGGCTAAAACCCCATGGGGTTGTGGCATGGGTCATTGAAAAGTAAATAATTAATAATTTTTAAGCTCCTAAAATCCCTAGCACGTTCACTTGTTGACGACCCTCTCAACCTAAGAATTTATATAAATTGTGATCCTCATATCCTCCTCATGTAGGGACTTTGCTACCTAAAACGAGTCATCGTAGAACTGGCACTCTAAAAAAATTTTCTATGAGGACTCAAAAGCTGAAACATTTATGAGATGAAGCTGAAATATTGAGGAAGCTCCTACAAAAATTTCAGATCAAGCTGCACAATATTTTCGGAGATATGATCTGTGGAAGTTAGTGTTTTTGCAGGCTCTTGAACTTCATCTAAAAGAAATGACCTTGGGAAAACCATCATAAATATATCTCTGTGTATTAGATTGGAATTGTGTAAAATGTGGTAGATAATGCACAGACTGTATTTTTCTTTGTATCAATTTCAGATGTGAATGAAGAAAAAAATGAAACGTGGCACACTGTACAAGTTCGGTCTACTGAACTAGTCCATAATTAGGTAATTGTGAGATAATGGGCATAACTCTTTGTTGAAGAATCCAAATTGGGTCAAACTTGCAGCATTGGAGAGAAGACTCAGAGGAATACTACAGAACTAAAAATAAAATATTGGGGATCTTAAACAACAGAGATACACCAAATTCAATATCGAGATCCTAGAAGTCAAGAAAAAGCTAGATCATGTGTTGTTAAGGGCTACAAAGGACGAGACTTTCTAGGGCAACAAAGAAAATCAAGGTGCAACAGAGGGTAGCATGATAAGAGCAACAATCAAGGTGCAAAAAATAGAAAGAAGTTCACCATATAAAGTATTCAAGTGGGTAGCACTGCATAAAGTCATTATAAAGGTATCATTGTACTAATTCATTGTAAATGTATCATTGTAAAAATTGTACAAGTGTCTATCTGCCAAGATTTGAAGAGGCAGTGTCGGGAGGTCTAGGATCATCATTAGGTGGTTGTGTCATAGTTGGGGTTATGGTCTATTGTGTATTCTTCTTCTACATCATTCTCTATCATTTTAAAGTGGACCATTTTCCCTGGTACGGGAGTCCATTCTTCTTTTATTCTTCTATATGGTGGTAGGGTGGTGCGAGGCTAGTGCATGAAGTCACCAACTGGTTCAAGCCTATGAAAAATTCAAGGTGGTAGGATGGTGGTAGGGTGATTTGTAGCTCATTGGATGTTCGGGCATCCATTTAGTTGATTAATGAAGAATCTCGTGCGTTGGAGTGTCCATCTAGTGGGAGCTAGAGAGGAATGATTTTCTAGATTCTAGGAAGTTGGAGCTTTATTTTCAACTGGAGTTGAACATTAAAGAATTATTAGAAAAACATTCATGTGATTTTTGTCCCAGAAAGGGTTTCCACCCTAAAAAATGTGTTCAGTTGTGTTCCTTTTGTTTGCTACTATCATTGTACAAACATTAATAAAAATTGAAGATTAACTAATACTCTAAAATACTATAATAATACGAATTGAAATGAATACTGATTCACCCCCCCCCCTCAGTATTTCCAACAGAAGGACCAAGAGGAGTCCCAAAGGAAGATATCCAAATGACTTTTGGATTTCCTATCATGGATGTGACTAGAAATGTGACCATGAAGAACATACCAATGGAATCTCTCCCACTCTTTCGAGGTATGTCTTCCGAAGACCTAGATGCATTCTTATTTGAATTTGATATTTTATGCAGAAATTATAACTATTATGATGATGCAAAAAATCTCAATGTGTTCCCTTCTACCTTAAAATCTCAGTCTGCAGATGGTTTATGAGCCTAGGAGAACACACTATCTACTCCTGGTATAATATAGATATTTCTTCCTTAAACAGTATGAATACTACTGTAAAATTAGGGATATCAATGACATTTTTAGGATGCAATAGATGGAGGATGAAATTATAGAAGAGAATCTAGAGTTATTCCTTTACAATTACCATAAATAACGAGGGGGGAAACTAGATGAAAGGACCATTGGGACTGCCTTTCTGAAGAGGTTAAGGGAATAATGTATCAACACACTCAATCTCCTAAGCGGCAGTGACATTTAAAAGAAAAATTTTTGCTGAAGTAGCTGAATTTTGTTGAACTTACTCTAGAAGTCAAGCCAAAGTAGGCAAAAGGCTCTGAGAAAACTCACGATATTATGCGTCTAAAAATACAAAATCTGTTTCAAATGTTGTCACTAGATTTGAACTGGGAAACCTTCTAGAAAATTTCAAAACCAACATTCTAAACACCATTAGTGACCAACTACACACCTTGAAAATAAAAAGGAAACAAGAAGAAGAGAAATTTGTTATGGAAATATTTTGTCCTAAATGTAGGCACAAACACTTGGAAAGGGAATGTCCTATCAATATGGTTGAATTATGTGAGATTTGTGCATTAGAACATGTTACTAAAAAATTCCTAACCATTCCTTCCTTCTAATCCATTTAAAAAAAAAACATGGAGGCTAATGACCCATCAAAAGAAAAAAAATTCCTCCATGGAAAGGGCCAAACCAAAGTTCGTATCAAAGCCCTAATCCATAAAGTTTTGTCCAAAACTAGCCATGGAACTTTCAACCATACTAGCCTCCTTGGTGCAGTGAGCATCCTCAAAATTCAGCATGGAACCGGGGATGGAGGGGGAAATTTTATGGAAACACATTTTAGTCTCAAAATCAGTCATATCCTCAATATCAAGGCATGCCAAACATGCTCCACACATAGAATGTTCCTCAATTCCAACAAGAGTACAATCCAACTTAATATCAGCAACCCTTGCTGCCTCCACTTCCGTTGCATCAAAATTTACCCTTAAGCTCTAACTCACCAACTGAGCAAGCACCAAGAACATTTAATCCAGCTCCTCCTACTTTGTTTCCTACACAACACATCACTAACCCCAATAATAGACCTCCTCAACCAGTGAAAAACATAGAAGTACAACCTTTCCTCACTTATGTTATTACCGTTGTCCCTATAAATTAAATTAAATTAAGGTCAGGGAAAGCAATCAATAAGGGGAAATAAACTGTAATAATTCAAGAGGAGGAACCTCAAGAAAAATATGAAAACACAATTCACCCACAAATAGAAAATGAAAAAGGTGAAGAAGATGAAGAACAATGAAAAGAAACCCCTTACCGGGAAAGGTTGCTTGTTAAGAAAATTGTGACTCCTACATCATATGAACTAGAAACTGAAATTAGGAATGTTGATGCCCTTATTACAATCTATTAGTGACATTCCTATCTATACCAAAATCATCAACGACCTTTGTATCAAGTATCTAGGACAAAAGAGGAATACAAATCACAACATGGAGGTAGTAACAATATAAATCCACTAAAATTACAAAAATGATATTTGATTTACCACTAAAATATAATGATCTGGGAAATACTGTGGTAACAACAGAAATTAATGGCATAATTTTATCAAACACTGTCATATATTTGGGGGCAACTATCAATGCCGTGAAAATAGATAACATGACATATATACAACCACAGGGAGTTAGAGCTACATCTATAATGCTTGAAATGGGTGATAATTATCTTATCAAACCTGTGGGAGTTTTAGAGGACATAGTAGTGACCATAGATTCCTGGAAATATCCAGTTGATTTCGTTGTAATCTCTCCAAAAACTTCAAGACCAGGACATCTATTTTTTTTGGGACAACCATTTTTGGCCACTACTGATGAAGTCATTGGGTATAGTAATGGAGCATGATCATTTATAATGGATCACATAATCAAATTGTGACTATTCTTCCACCTGCCCAAAAGGCTGCTGAGGTACCCCTTTGGCTGAAAAGTCCTTACCGTGATGAGGATTGCATGTTTCCCCTATTAAATATGGAACAATCACCAGGATTACAGGAACAATCAGAATATCATGTTTTGCAACAATTTTTGTCTAAAATTACTTGCATCAATTATCTTATCTCTTTTAATTGTTATTGACATGTTTTTAGAAATGATTTTTAGGAAACCTGTCACCCAGCTATATTTGCAACATTCACTCTGGCAACACTGGAAGGTAGAAATGAATAAAACACTGAGCCTATCGAAATTGATGATGGGAAAACTTTGTACATTGGCAATGATTTAAACATAATGAAAACACCAAGTATTGAACACGGTTCAAAAATAGTTGAAAGAATTCACTTGGAATTACTTGGATATCTAAGGTATTCATCTAGACAAATGTATACACCATATCTATACAAATGATGAAATTAGACTTGTTAGGTAGCCTCATAGGCATATGAACCCAAATTTGAAATAAATAGTGAAAGATGAATTGTAGAAGCTCCTGAGTGAAAATTTCATATATCCTATTTCCGACAGTAAATGGGTATCACCATTGGTGGTAGCTCCAAAGAAAAATGGGAAATCACGAATCTGCGTATACTATAGGGAGATGAACAAGGCCACCTTGCAGGATTATTTTCCTTTACCATTTATTGATCAGGTACTTGATACATTATCTGGGAAAATGTATTTTTATTTTCTATATGGGTATAGTGGCTAGAACCAGATTCAAATAGCCCTAGAGGATTAAGAGAAGACCACCTTCACCTACCCATGGGGTACCTATGCCTATCATGTTCTTCCTTTTGGTTTATGTAATGCCCCAACCACATTTCAGCCAACTGTGTTGGCTATATTTTCTAATTTGATCCATGACTGTGTAGAAGTCTATATGGACATCTTGACAGTATATGGGGATGATTTTGATCAAGCCTTAGAGAATTTGGAAAAAGTGTTGATCTGTTTTTAAGATGCTCAATTGGCCGTTAGTAGTGCTAAGTGCAATATGAGGCAAACTAAAGGAATTGTCTTGGTACATCACATATCGACAGAAGGAATAAAAGGGGATCTAGAGAAAATAGAGGTAATATCACATATCCAGATTCCTACCACACAGAAAGAGGTAAAATTTTTTGTTTAGACATGCCAGATATTATAGATGGTTCAATGAAAATTTTACTAAAACTGCAGCACCAATGTTTAAATTTCTTTCTAAGGATGTTGAATTTTTATGGGACACTAACTGTCAGAATGCTTTTCAGGAACTTAAGGATAAACTAACAACTGCTCCAGTATTGAGAGGGCCTAATTGGTCTCTCCCATTTCACATTTGTAGAGATGCATTGGACACTGCTGTTGGAGCTGTGCTAGGTAGAAGGGAAGATCACTCTCCTTACGCCATATATTTTGTTAGAAAGAACTTCTCACCCATTGAATTACACTATACAATTACTGAAAAGGAATTATTAGCAGTTGTTCATGCTATTGGCAAGTCTAGACATTACATTACCATTTACGATACTTTTTCCCATACCGATCATTCTGCCATTAGATTTTTAATGAAAAAACATATTAATAATGGAAGAATTACTAGATGGCTACTTTTAATGAAAGAATTTAACATTACTATGATTGACAGGTCTAGGAGAGACAACTTGGCTACTTATTTCTTATCCTTAATGAATATTGCTAAAGAAACAATTTTAACACCAATTTTGGATGACTTTACTATTGAAAAATTGTTTGAAATATCAACTCCTACCCCCTAGCTCGTTGATATGCCTAATTACCTGGTAACAAGAAAATTTCCACAAAATATTTCTACCAGGGATAAACATAATATTGTTGAGCAAAGTGAAAATTATTCTTGGATATATGGGTACCTATTCTACACAGGGCTTGATTTCATTATGAGAAGGTGTGTGCGGGAAGACGAGATTTTCAGTGTACTAAAATCTTTCCACAATGAGCCTTGTGGAGGAAATTTTGGAGATGAAATAAAAACTTACAAACTTCTACATGTAGGATACTATTGGTCGATGCTTTTCAAAGATTCCAAAAAATTTGTCTTGAGTTGTGATGCCTATCAGTTGATGGGGATACCAGTTCCAACAGACGAGATTCCCCTTCAAACAAAAATATCAATATAACCTTTCGAAAAATGGGAATTGGATTTTGTAGGACCCATTTCTCCCATGTCCAAGAAGAAGAGATATATTTTGGTATGCACTTATTATGTAAAAAACTAGGGGGAGGCCAAATATTTGTATTTATCTTTTGAGAAAGCAATGATGGACTTCCCTTTTGAGGATATATTCACCTATTTTTGGGTGCCTCGGGAGATTTTTATTGACCAAGGCACATAATTTACATCAAAATTGGTAAATGAAATCACTAAACAATATTAGATTAAGCATGGGAAATCCACTCCATACCACCCCCAAGAAAATGGGTAGGTGGAATCCACCAACAAAGTCTTGGAATCCATCCTCATCAAAACCATTTAACTACACCATTTTGATTGGGCTAAAAAGTTACCTGAAGCATTGTGGGACTATCATATCACTTGGAGGAATATAACAAGGCACACCCCTTATGAATTAGTATATGGAAAACAAGTGTTGATTTCAACTGAATTTCATGTAAATACATTCTGAACATATATTAAATTGGGAATGAACTTGAATGATGCCAAAGAACAAAGATTTATGCAGTTAAATGAACTTGATGAGAATAGGGAGGATACATTTCACAAAACTATGTTATTACACGATGAACGAGCTCGATGACATGATAAATATATCAAGAAAAAGGTTTTTCATGCAGGGGATTGGGCATTACTCTATGAAAGTAAGTTCAAACATTTCAAAGGTAAGTTTTCAACCATAGGTTAGGACCCTATGAAGTAGAATAAGTCTTCGATAATGGCTTTGTCCACATTAAAACAATTGACGATGAGCAAACCTCATTTGTAGTAAATGGCCATCAGTTGAAATTGTACCATCAACCACTGTCTCACCAGGAATTTTTCGCAATTAATGCAAGATCTAAATATGGAATTAGTTGAAGGGAAGAACCCAGCTTCGACCGGCCTTCAAAATTATTTTATTCTTATATATATAATATAAATAAATAATGAGTTGACATATCTTCAATATCTTTAGGTTTTCTCCTCACAACTCATGTAGAATAAAGGATAAATATGTCTTGGGTAAGTTTATTCCTTTAACTAGAATTTACATAATAATTATGGAAAAGAACCTTTTGGAGTCTTATTTGGATATTTTAGACTCTCAAAAATTGAAAATCTTGAGCATTGATTGATCGAAGCGTGTAAAAATTTAATGGAAAAATAGTAGTTTAGGGATTTATTGAGTACAGAAATATTATTTTCTAGGATCAAGGGAATATATATCAAAAAGAAACCTCCCCAGAGTCTTCTTTAGGTTATTTAGACTCTCTAAAAGTGAATGCCTCGAGAACATGCCTACTTCAGGCTCATTAAAATCATGAGGTGGTAGTAGTTAGGGATCTATTGAGCATATAGTTATTCTTTTCTGGGCTCAACAGAATAACTCCAAAAAAGAAGCCCCTTGGAGTCTTCTTTCTGAACATTTCAGACTATCTAAACATGAAATTCACGAGGTAGCAATCACCCAGGCTTGGTCAAAATCCATGGGATGATGTCCCAGAATTTGTTTCATGATTCAAAGGAAAATTGTAGAAGGATGTGTGATGATATTGCGTGAAGATATTTGTTTCCAATATTGTTTAAACTCATTATGTACTTAAAAACCTCTTGTACTTAAAATTTCTATACTTAACTCCATATACTTATTTGATCACTGTCATCAAATAATATGAGTTTTGAGCATGACATTTACAAAGGAAAGGTTGTGTACAGTTTCCACTGGTTAATATGGTTGCAGAGATATCATTGTTCATTTTTTATTATTATGCTATTATTCTAGGTCAGACCTATCATGATTCTTGAAACTTCGAGCTTCAAATTATTATAAGTTATATCTAAAGGTATGTGGTTATGATCTATCTAGAATAGATCATAAATATTCGATTATATTGTTATGTAAATATGTACCTTTATTTACCATTACCATTTCTTCCATAAAATTTCTCCTTCTCATGATTATTAATCCCTTCTTATCCTCCACTCCCTTCCTAATCATGTTCATGCATATCAATCCCTCATTTCACCCTCAATGATTTATCCTTCGGTCAAAACAAATGACAATTGGCTGAGCAGCCATCATGATAACCAATGCTCGATACCTCTCCTTTACCCATTCACCATTCCCAAAGAGTATGGTATAAGTCATCGGATCAACCATTGAGGCAAGTTTTAAAATTCACAAGGATGAAGAAACAACGTTGTGACCATTTGATACAAGGAAATGAACTGTAAAATTGTTTTTCAACTAAATTTGGGAGACAAAGCTTCATATCAGCATGGGGTGTACATGCATGAACCAAATTTTGGGAAATTTTAACAAAGCCTAGAGTATGAACAGTGTAAAGAGATATTAGACGGCCAAGGGTGGATGTTTTTTCTCCAGAAATTCCAAGGGTTTAATGACAAAGTTGCACTAGTTTTTGCGCAGAGCTTTTATGGGGAAAATGTAAAGGTTGGTAATTTGGAATTCAAGATCACTGAGGAGTTTATCAACAAGGTTACTGAGTTTCATTACATGGGTGAGCCATTCTTGAAAGGCGGCCACATGGATGCATCACACTTCACCAAGTTCCTCAAGCCCACCTACCATACACTCAGCTAGTGGAAAGGAGTATTGAGAAGCTTCTTGGAGGATAATTGGCACATGTTAGTAATAGTTTAACATAGTTTTGTTACATGTGAGGGCAAGTATGTTGATGTTTTCCTATATCATATTCATCTACTGCTGCATTTATTTGAGCATCGAGAAATTAATTTCCCATATTGTTTACAACAAAGTTTGCATAACATGGCCTAAGGAGTTCAATATGCTGTTAAAAACCTTGAAATTTCCCTCTACCATCATAGCTTGTTTAATATGATTATAGTTTTCGAATTAAGTACAATGCGTAGGTCATGGGAAGACTTTGTCATTGAGAATTTCCCTGGGGAAGGGATGCAATTCAAAGGCTGATGGAGGCTTATTAGTCCAAAATCACAAAGTTTGAAGGGAGAAACTCCTCAGACCTCCAAGTCTAAGCCTATCCTTCCACCTAAATGTACCCCTCTCACTAAAGCCACTCCCAGAGAAAACCCCTATGAATCAATGCTCAAATCCTATACCCTTGAGGAAGAACCAGTCGTGAAGTCGAAAGGAGAAAGGATACAGAAGAGGATTGTACAAGAGAAAAGAAAAGGGAATATAGGGAAGAAGAAGAAGGAGAAGAAGGATCGTGGGTACCAACCTGAGCACACCAAGGAGATTGGAAAAATTGATGATGTGGAAAGGTCTCTTTCCAAAATAGAAGGCTTGGTCCCCGAAGCCCCTAAAAAAGATGCACAAGAAAATGCCATCCTCAAGTGGAAACTTAAACACTTTCCGACTAACTTGAAGTATGTTCCCACTACAAAATCTTCAAGTCAGGGTTGAAGACAAACCATAAGCATGGGTAAGGTTGAATTCCCTATAATAGAGACCCTAATCTAGATCCTGTTGATGATATTTCCTACCCTGACCCCGATACCAGAAGACATAATCCCATAAGTGAAGAAATAAATACCACATTCTATAAAGGTAAAATTCCCTAGGACATTGTTGAAGATTTAGAAGACGTATCTCTACCCCGACTTGTGATCAGTAAGTCTACCGGTAGAATGAAACAATGCACTACCACTAATAAAAATGCCACTGGCTGGTTAAAGGAGGAAGTAATTCCCAACAGTCTGCAAAACTAGCCCAAACACCTCCTGTTACTCATGAAGAAGACATTTGGGCCCTTGTGAGTAAACTGCAGAGAAATAATGCAAAGTTGTAGGAATGTGCACACTGGTATAAAAATTTATTTCATTATGTACAGGATACCAATAAATATTATCAAGACACTAATCAATATCTCACATCTCATAATGATGCCTTGAAGTTGAAAAAAAGTAGCTACTTGGTTGGGAGGTGACCCAAATCAAAATCGCTAAGAAAATGGATTCTCATAAATTGGCCTCATGTTTTCAGAAATCCTCAATTCCAGTCCAGGATGGGGTGGAGGTTTTAATCAAGGCTATAGGGATTTTAGTAGTGGTCCCTTCAATTTTGTTCTTTGTTTAATAGCAGTAGATGCATGACGGCATGCATTCAGACATGCATGGGGGGATGTTGAAGCCCGTTTTTGTCCACTCATGCCTTTAGTATTTTCACCTACATTTTTACTCTTTTTACCTATCTTGTACCTTCTATACTATGAAATTTACTTCTAAACCCTATAATTATATGAATAGAGGTAAAATAAATTTACATTAGAATTATTTAGATGTTTTTGGTTAATTTTGGATAGATTATAGGATCATACTTATTAGGCCATCTCTAACTATCTATTATTGAACTTGTAGCTATGAAGAGTGTTGGAAGGTGGAAGGCAAGCTAAAAACATCTGGTCAAAGCATGAGGAGGTGGACACTTCATATTTTGAATGTTATTTCCATTCTGTACTAAAATTTTCATTTCCAATCCCATGCTTAAGCTGGCGGTCAATGATGGATAACTTATTTTGGTGAGATCACAATAGTTTATAGATATTTGAACATATCATATACCAATATCCCTATGATCGAGGATAGAAATTGGTTCTTCAAGATTGAATGCAACCAACTAACATTAATTGATTCATGCAAAACTAATCCATAATTTATCTTATGAGCCCACAATAGTAATTGATCAATGGTTTTCCATGTTAAGTTCATAGTTTGTTCAGCCTATTTTCCACTGATTGTCTTCTTAAAGGCTCGATGAGTTGAGTTTGGAGGTTACTGAGTAATGATAGTTTTGTAATACTCCAGACTTTTTAATTACGATTTTTTTTGTTATTCCAGACTAGGTATGCAAATTCTTAATTTTTTCATATAATTCAAAGTTCCAACATTACTCTACTATGAGTAATTATGGTTTCATTTTAAATTTCGTTTCACTGAGTAAATTCACCTTACTCTGGGAATGGCAAGGGCCAACCACCTCTGCAACTAGGTTCATAGTTAGTATAGATTTAGAATTAGTTACTGTGTTAATTTCTCATAACATATTGTGTGATTGATTAGTTTTGAATGGTTTATTTTATTCTGTACTTAAACTTTTATTTTGATCCTATAGATTGAGTTGACAAATCAAATTGTGTGATTTGGTCCATATACATTGATCAATAATTAAATGGTTAATTTCATCATTTAATAGAACCATATGGTATTAAGAATCGATCCAATATGAATTACCCATAGAAATTGGGATAGGGTTCAGAACTTTATGCTCTGTAACTCTTTAAAACTTGACACTACACATGGATGCTCATGTGTTACGATTTTCAATTGTTTACATTGTACAAGATTGTTTGAATCATAATCACAGACTGGGTTATAGAATTATTTTAATTTTTGTGCGAATAATATTTTATTTCTCAAGATTTTTCAATAGATTTGAATCTGTGTGAACAACTATTTAGTTTCTCAAATTTTGATGGTAGTGTAGGATTTGTGAATGCTGTGAAATCTTGTAGAATTTTTGTTATGATTTAGGCCTTTGATTTTAGAGTGTATGCAATAATTTTAATTGTGTTTTAGTCACATATAGTAGTTAGGATTTCTTAAATTTGTCATTATAGATAGTATTTAGAATTCCTTTTTGAAGAGTAGTTAAAGTTCCTTTCAAATTTGATTGTGAATAAGTAGTGTAATTGTAATTAGAAACAAAGGTCGAATTGTCACTTAGGTTTCTTTCCAACATTGAATAAGGTAGTAAATTTGATATGTTTCTTAACAGTAAGTTTATTTTTCCCTGAGTGCCATCAATTTATATTACTTATGGTATCATTCTTGTTGTCTTGATATAGGAAGTCTGTGTGATTGAACATTAAATGTCTTTTATTAAATTAAATTAGAGAACTCCGGAGTTTGATTTCAATTTTTTATTTAGTATTTTGGTTGAGATTTTGAGATTTATTGAATTTAGTCTCGAATGATGTTTCCAAGGTGATCAACATTAGAATAGTTGGATGATAATTCTCCATCAAGTATAATCTGAATTCCATAATTAGCTTCAAGTGATGCTATTGTTAGAGGAAATTTGTTTGAAAATATGTGTTTGAGTAAGCTTTTATTATTGTTTCAATAGAGATAGATTCTAGAGGGTTTAATGAATGAGTCCTTCAATACTTAGTGGGTGAGTTCTTTAAGCAGCAAGTCTTTGAATTAGTATGCTTGATCCTTGATTGAATACTCTAACAGATAAAGAGTTTGAATAAATATGTTTATGTACTTGAATATTTATTGGGAAAGAACATAATTTTCTCTGTAATTACATCTTGAGTTTGAACCAATACATAGTGTAGCTCAGAGATTATGATTCCTTGGTTGATAATTTATATTAAGTTGTTTTTAAGGGAAATTAAAACACTCAACAGAGGCTCACTTTATTTTCCCTCCACAGTAAAATAATCTTGACACGCCTACAACTCAACACTCACCAGACACACTTACTTATTTTTCAAAGGCAGACATGCATTCGTCTCTCTTGCTGACAGTTAGAGCCAAAAAAAATATTTAAGAAAATGGTAATTGGGTTGTATTCCGGATGGGGCTCCCATCTCGAATGGTGTGAGGTCTAATTGGGACCACATATCAGGGAGACCCCTTGCATGTTCGCAGGTCCAACACTGTCAGCATTACTGGTGCTAGAAAGAGGGAAACTAGATTTTTATGGTTGATAACCCCCCCACCCTCACCATACATATTTTGGTCAAGGAAAAAATATTCCCAACACCTCCCCTCCTCATATTCTTTAAGTTGTTACATCTTCTCATCCTAATATTAAAAAAACCTGTGAAATGTCTTATGAGCAATATGGGCCATCCGACCTATAACCCATAAGTTTACAAAGGCTATTGGACTAATTATTGGAGTAAAAAATCTACCTTATTTTCCAAAGAATAACACAACCACTCCTACCATAATAGTGTTTTTGACAGTTAAGTATCTGGTTCTCGCCACCCTTGAAGAGATATAAAATACTGCAAAAAGTGCAGAGAAATGAGAGCGGCCCACGTATTTTAATGAAGGTGGCACAAACAATGTTGTACTCTCATAGGATACTTTATGTGGGTTATCTAGTGAAGACAAAGAGGAAGAGGATCCATAAGATTCTGGAGAATAAGAGGAAGATCCATCAGATTCTAATGAAGAGGAGGAACATAGAGATGAACATATGGTAGCCCAAGTTCTAGATTGGAGGAATTAGGGCCCACTTGCTCCATTGGGTTCTTTACACAAGATGTCAAGAAAACTGAAACATCTATTAATGAAGTACTACCCTGAAAAAACAGTGAAAGAAAAGAACCATTTGGACAACTTCTACCTGCATCTACAAATGCTTAAGGTACATTACGATGGTGTTGCATGTAGAATTTTACCTTGTACCTTAGATGGTAGAGCAACTGTATGGTATCATAGTCTCCCTCCTAATTCAATCCAGAATTGCGAGGGGTTTAAGAAGTTGTTTCTTAAAAAAAATTTCGATGACAAAACCCCTTCCATGTTATTGAAAGAACTAGAAATTTAAATATGGAGTATAAAGAGATTGTTATATATTTTAATCATAGGTTCAAAATTATATTGAATATATTTCCTAGAGATATGAAACCTCATGAATCCATCACTATTGACTATGACACTTCTTCCTTACCAACAAGCATCACATAGTTCATGAATAGAACTATGAAAGTGACTCATGCAAAAAATTATGAAGAAGAAATCACATTTGAAAAGTAATTTCATGCGATTGGAGTCATCGTGGATGAAAAATCATCAAAATACTCCAAATATGTGAGCAATAGGTATCAGACCTCCTAAGGTAAGGCCAAAGAAAAAGAAGCTATCAATATTCATAGCTTGACCTGTACCATCAAGTCTCTATACAATGAGTTGGTAGAGTTAAAACATATGTCAAGCGAGACCAACGTAAGAAGAAAGCCACCTAAATTCAAATTTCTTAGAAGGGTTGAAAACTCCTACAATAACAACAATCAACTAACCAAGTTTGTGCAAATATTGAACATCGTGTTAAACGTTGAGAGAATGCACATGGATGAATATTGTTTGTTTCATAAATAATATAAGAATATCACTCAGAAAAATACATGCCCTCAATGGAACCACAACATGAATTCTCTATCATTTATTTCATTGACATAGTGATTTCATATGAGAAAACTGATCATGCTGAAGAAAAGGAAGAAACTATTGCAATTGAAGAAATTGCGAGTGTTCAGCATGAAGTAAATATGATCAGTTGAGTATACATAGCTAAAAAGAGGATTTCCAAAAAGCAGCCACTGAGTAAGGACCATGCTCAAAAGAATAATAGTTGATATAACTTTAGAATCGAAGGTCAAGTTTCCGAACCATATTTGAAAAGGCAGAAACTAAAATAACAATTGTTAAGGAAGATCACTCCGCTGATCAAATTAGCACAAAACACTCAAAGAAAGTCTAGAAACACTGCTATAGAAAAGAGTAATTCCTCTAATGGTAAAAGAAATTCCATTACTCTGGAAGTATTAGATCTAGTTACTCCTCCAGAAACTTCGATGATTCCCATTGCACTTTATTATAATATAGTCAAAGACATGAAGAAAATTTGTGCTAACATTTCACTCTTTGAACTCGCAACGATCATGATCCAATGGTAACTACTCAACTGCACTCTTGAACAACCTACCTCATCTAACAATGCTTCTTTCAATAAGGGATTAGGTAAGTCTTATAGTCCCATGGAATTATTACTTAATGCATTAACATTAGATTCTAACACACTCTACCCTTTGTTTTTGTTAACATTTAAAATTTTTAATTAAAATGTACACAATTTATTAGTTGATTCGATTACATCAGTAAATGTAATGGCACTATTTGTAGGTCAGAAAATTAATGCAAAATTTGATCAAAAAAATGCAAATATCATCCAGTTGGACAAGACTCTTGTCCATGTTATTGGTGAACTCATAAATGTGCTTATTCTTCTATCATCCAATCAATGAGTTCACCATTGTATAAATATATTAATTGTCGAAATTCTAGAATCATACAATTTTTTTCTATGTAGATATTGGTCCAACAAATTACAAGGGTATTTTGGGACCGACTGGTCACATTTATGGCTTCCGTATAGAGGAATAAATAACCAAATTCAGGTGAACTCAAAACCTTACATGAAGCATACTATCACACCTTTGGAGGGAAAAAATGAACTAGTTACTTTCGCAGATATAATATTTGGTAATTTCTTCTTGGAGACTGAACCAAGGTGCTACCTTGCTCAACCTTTGCCAGTCCCACTAGACACACAGTGGGAACTCCTTCCCAGTCCAACTGGTGGAAATTACCTTTGTACTTTAGATAGTAGTAGTAGTAGTACTAGTTTCGGGTGTATCTCTTTTACATGTGATGTTTGGATATTTTTCTTTACTGTTCCAAGACACATTAGGGCTCTAGAGCTAGTTGTGTTTTAGTAGACCTGAGACAGAGAAAACACTTGATCTCAATTTTCTTGGAATTCGAGTGCGCTAATAACACAACAAAATATGAAGCAATCATTCTTGGCTTATAGAATGCCATTGACCTCAATGTTGGGGTTCTTAAAATATTAGGTGACTCATAAATAATCGTACGACAAGTACATCATACTATACACTATGTGTCGCCTCATTTGAAAAGTGATCAATAAGAGGTATGGAATTTAATTTATCAATTCCAATATTTTAATATGATATATGTTTCTAGAATTTGTAACGCAGATGTTGATGCATTAGAAAATTTTGCTGCTAGGTTGTCACCACTTAGGGATGCTATTTTCTGTTGAAAATCTTTACAAACCATTCATCCGTGATAATATCACTAATTTACGTGCTTTTAATGATGTCCAACAGATAAAGAGATTTATGGAAAACACTAATGTATTCAAATATGCGTTTATTAGAGAAGACGGACATGAAAGAGCGTTGCAAGATGCATATTTCACAAACAAAGATTACCCCATGCTGAAGGGCGTGGTATCATTGGAAAAGTTGTATGACTTAAATAATCGATTTAGAGGGACAATCAAAGCTAAAACCCACACTTCAGTACTATCACATGAAAATAATTAATATTGGAATGGATGAATATCCAAATTTTGTCAATCGCGGTCCTTTTTGTACATCCTAAGAGTGAAAAGCCTTCATATGATTATTCAAGCAGTATTGAGATGTGTTCGCATGGACATATGATTAGCTCAAAACTTACGACATGTGAATAATCCAGCATGTTATCCCAATCAAGGAAGTGGCCAAGACATTTTAGTAAAAGTTTTGGAAGGTACATCAAATTCTTGAGTCCCTGATTTAGAAAGAGCTAAGGAAACTGTTGGATGCTTGGATAAATTTTAAAGTGAAAAATTCAACTTGGGTATCAAATTTGGTCCTAGTAAGGAAGAAGTCTCGGGAAATACACTTTTGCATAGACTTCCAAAATCTTAATTGTGCTTCAGAAAAAGATAACTACCCTGTGCCATATATAGAGAAGATATTGTAGACAACATTGTGATCAGAGATGTTTTATTTTCTTGATGGATATTTGGGCTAAAACCATGTTCTCATCTCAGATCTTGACATACGCAAACCTATTTTATGTACAAATTGGGGCACGTTCACATTCAGAAGAATGCCATTTGGCCAGTTAATGTTGATGCTACCTTTCAAAATGTAATGGAAATAAAATTTCACAGATGGATTGGAAAGAGCATGGTGGTTTATATTGATTATTTCATGGTGTTTTCAAAGAATATATCCGACCATGTATGCCATCTGAAGAAAATATTTGAGCGATGACAAAAGTACGGTATATCACTTAATCCTAAGAAGAGTATTTTTTTAGTGTGAGAGGAAAACCTCTTGGGCCATATTATCACAAAAAATGGGATTAACTTGGACCCTGAAAGGGTTATATCCATTACATAGTTTCCCTTCCTGGTAAACAACAAAGCCATGTAGTCCTTCCCAGGGAAAAAAAAATTTATCCACAAGTTCATCTTCGATTACGCTCAAATTTTAAAACCTATGCAGGAGATGGTGAAGAAGGATGCCATATACAAGTGGGATAAAATTGAAAAGGATGCATTTTACCATATTAAGAAAGTTATAAAAGAAGCACCAGCCTTATACAACCCAAATTTAGACAAATATTTTCTACTCTACACCTTCACTTTTGACACTTCTCTTACCAGCGTACTTACGCAGAAAGATGATCATAATAATGAGTGACCAATAAATTTTATGAATGATATCCTACAAGGACCCGAGCTTAATCATCATGCCATTAATAAATAGGCATATGGAGCCTATAAGGTGGTAAAGTACTTCCAACCCTATCTCTTAAAGAATCATTACATTATCTTTATTTTGCATCCAACATTTAGATCATTGTTTTTCCAACGAGATTTGGGTGAGAGAAGATAAAATTGGACGCTTGGTATGTAAGAGTATGACTTAGAATTCAAAATAGTTCACACAATAAATGGCCATGGTCTATGTTAGCTTGAATCAGAAGCAATGGATGCAAAATAAGATGATACATCCAGTTAGGAGCAATAAATAGAGATGTATAATGTTGATAAAGCCTCCCTCACTTCTACCTCTAACTCTTGGTACACAAATGTGCACCAATATCTCTAGAATGGAACTTTTCCCTCTCACTTATCCACATGGTAGAAGAGGGAATTTAGATTTAAAGAATTTTCTTATCAGTTGGTGCATGGGGTTATTTTCAGAAAGCACCATAATGGAGTATTTCTCAGATTCTTGGAAGCACATGATTCAGAGAGAGTGTTGCATGATCTCCATGATGGACCAACCAAGGGACACTTTGTAGGTGACAAAAACGATGCAAAAAGTTACACTAGAAAATTTTTATTGGCCCACATTATTCAAAGATGATCACATATGTGCCCACAAGTGTCCTGTCTGTCTAAAATGTGTTATTCAAGGAAAGAGGTCAGCCGCCCCATTGCAGCCTATCGTTGTGGCATAACCATTTCAACAATGGGGCCTAGATTTGATTAGTGATATTTTTTTGCACTCATCAAGGAAACAAAACTATAACCTTGCTGCCACAGATTACTTCACGTAGAGGATATAAGCAGTTCCACTCAAGCAGGTGAATGATCAGGAAGTCATCAATTTCCTTAAGGGGAATATCATTTCTAGGTTTGATGTTCTGAATTCACTTGTTTTTGAAAATTCAACACACATTTCATTACTAGTATTATATGATTTTTCATTTAAATATGGCATTATATTGAAACATTTTCTGAATTATTATTCGGAGGGAAACAAGCTTGATGATTCCACTAACAAGAACCTTATCTGCATTATCAAGAAGATTTTTTTCTCTGAACATAGGAACTGGAACTGCACTTTGGCGAATGCCTTATGGGATGACCGAGTAACTCCAAAAAATTCTTTAAATACGCCTCTTTACTTCTTGGTGTATGTAAAAGAAGTGATCATACCCCCAAACATTTATTTTTCTGCCCTTCAAATTTCACAAGAATCCCAAGGCAAGTCATGACTATTCATTCAAAGTAGGATAGACACACTCCACAAGATGTAGGAAGAAAGAAAAAAATAAAAAGAAAAATTTTCTCTTCACCAGATTCGTATCAAGAGGTGGTTTGACAAGAAGTCTGCGGGGAAGAATGAATTCAGTGTGGGTGACCTAATCTTAAAGTGGGATGAATTACAAGAGGAAAAAGGGAAAAAAAATAAGTTTTAATCCCTATGGATGATACCATTCATTGTCCACGAGAATATTGGCCAACACTTATTTTCTTCAATCTCTAAAAATGAATATGGAGTATCTTCCTATTGAGGTCTAAAATGGGCCTCCTAAGAAAAATGTACAACCAAACTAATATTTATAAGAACCAATAGGATTGAATATGATGATGTCAACCATGGGAGACGATTCACCATTATTGGGGTAAAAATCTAAAAAGATTAAAAATAAAATAAAATAATAAAACTATTTTTTCAACTTGTATTTTCAAATTATCTCGCTAAGGTTTTACTGAAATTTTGAGCCAGAGTACTTGTTGGATGGAAAATTTAATTCCTCATCCAAGGAGTACCCATGTTTCATACTTTCGATGGACCCTACTACACGAAAAATGAGAAATACATGAAAAAACATGATTGCAGTCATATTTTTCATGTATTTCTCATTTTTTCACGTAACAAGGTCCATATAAAGTATGCGACATGGTTACTCCTTGGATGAGAAATCAAATTTTGCATTCAACAAGTGTTCCCACTCGAAATTTGAGTAAATGCGTGATCTGAATTTAATTGTTAGTTATTGTTGTGCTAATACCAGTTTCAGATTTATAATAAAAGTGCTTATGTTTTCTTCTTGTACAAGGGTTTATGTAAGTTCTTATCATTGATTAAAAAAAAAACTTATGGAGATTAAGTGGATTTCATGAACATAAAAACATGGAAACTAAATTTTGAACAACAACATATAAACACACAACTAACCATGACAACTGAATCAACAACACATTGTTTTGATGAAGGAGTTCACCCCTCCTGGGCTACATCTCCTTGGTCCAGCTTCCATGACATGAGCCTCTGTATTAGCTTCAATTGTGAAAAAATGTTGTTTACAATCTCCTGTTTCCTCTACAACCTTCTCCAATGGCTTCAAAATATCAAAATCTACCAAGAATGACTCTTTTTGAGCCAAAATTGGTCGAACATTGGCTCAGTTATGGAAAAAACCAATTTTCCTACAATTTCTCCTCCAAAATCTGGAAAGAATCTAGCTAACCCTGCTAAATTTAAAAATTCCTCCTAAAAGAGTGTTGCTGCCAAGTTATCTGCCAGCTTAAGGGTGGATTAACACGTAATTAATGATGGCTTAGTTGGATAAGTGTGTCATTAACTGTGCGTTATCCATTGGTTTTAGGAGCAGATTAGCTTAATGTTAAGCTCATATTAACATTTATTAAACAGGTTTATTAACAAAAATCCAGTCAGTTCGTTTAGCCCTGCGCCACGGTTTTAGCATTAAGATCACATGGGAGGGGGTTTTCCCGCGAGGCTGGCCCCCTCTGAACCCCCATTGATAGCACCAATAAAGCATAAGTATTAGTGGTGAACTATATGGGTTAAGATCCATCATATGGAAGAGTGGTAAGGTGGAGGATTAGTGCGGGACTAACTCAGTGTTTGAACTCAGGGTTTGACCTTGGGTTATATCCATAACGAGGGTTTGCTCCATGTGCCACATATAACATCTGTCCACCATAATTAATTTCCTCTTGCCATATGTAGAAGCCTCCGCTATGATATCATAGGCTTGTCTGCTATAGTTAGCCTACCCACCATAATAGCATAAGCCTCCACCACATCTAAATGTATCCGCTAATGTTAGATAACGTATGTTATAGAATGGGTTTGCTAATATAGCTCCTCCATGGTAGAGTCTAAGGTTTAGACCTTAGGTCAAAAACATATATGCAACCCATAATATATATCTATCCAAAACTTTCAAAATAGAATGAATTAGGAAATTATCCCAAGGTTGGATGGGTCCATACAAGAGGGGGCACGTGAAGGCCCCTGGATGCACCACATTTCCAGCTCTCGTTAGACTAATCCAACCTAAAAAAAATTCTCATTCAACATTAGAAATAGATGTAAAAACTTTTCACTTCCAAAGTTCAATGGAAAATCTGACTATGACATTTGTCACAGTGTCATTGGGCTAAAATTGAAGAATATTCCCTAGATATACTTGGAATGTTGACTAAGCTGCCATATCATCAATATGTCATTGTTCTGCTCATTTTTTACCTATTTAGGAAAACAAACAGTAGGTCATAACTTCTTCATTCAGAGTCAGATTTTGACGAAACGAATTGCACTAAAATATTGACGACAAGCTCTACATGATTGTTCTGGTTTGGATAATTTCTAATAACTTTCATTTTGAGCCAAATACTGAGACTCTGATCAACCCATAGGGATATAAGTTGAAAATATGAGTTCAACAAGAATTTTTTTATTTTTTCCCTCTAAAATTTGATCATGTAATCTAATATTATTTTATAATTTCCACTATTATTTTATAATTTCCTTAGGAGGCCCATCTGAGACCTCAAAATTCCCCAAATGCTGGGTTTTTCCCTGCCCTATGTACATAGTTTGCTTTATTATTTGTTGTATGTTTGGTCTTGTTTTTGTTTTTCGTTTTTACAAATAAGCATCATGTGTGAACGTGTTTTTCGGTTTATTTATGTTTGGCTGAGTTTAAAAGAGTTTTTTGACAATAAAATTTTTGGATAACCCTTCTGTCCTCCTTATTTGTGTTGGTTACATCTTTTGGTCAATGATGTTAAATGAAAAATATGATTCGATTGTAAGGAGAGGTTTGTGTCAAACCATGATACTTGTATCTACTCTTGAAACCTTATGTTTGCATTATGTTCCTTTTGTTTCAATGTTTTAACAATTATGCAATTAGTAGAAAAGGAAATGGGAAAAAACCAAATGGTCATACCTAAATCATAGGTTTCTATATGCTTTTCGGAAGGAATAACCTCTCCTGCTCTCAATAATTTGGGATCCCTCTCCCTCCCGTAAAATGAATAAGTGCCTATGAAAATTACTATATAAAATATATAAATAAAGGTGAAAGAGGATAAATGCTTCCCGTGCAGAGATGTGAAGCAAGAAACTCTGTTGGGGTACTATCTAGGATCCTTGGAAATGGAGCATATTTTGTGTTCTTGTAGTGACTCCATTATGGTACTATCTAGGCCTACTGGTAGCAAAACAACACCAGTGATGAAAAACAATACTCTAAAAATCTAAAACTCGCAAATTGTTCTACCCTTTGCGATTTGAAAATTTGTGATATGGTTGGTCTTATGTTTGTTTTCAACCGAGATGGCATAGAGGGGACCATATTTATTCACGGGGTAAGTGGGGAAGCCAAAGTGATATGCACGATGAATCAATGCTCCCTAAAGAACTGAGACCCTCCATAAACAAACTAACCAAGAAAGAGAAGCTGGAATTCTACCAGTGTATCGCCAATTATTTTCAGTTCTACAACACCCTCCAAAATTCTAACCTATATCCAAATTTCAGAGCCTACCTTGATCTTGCATATTGACTTTGCAAACATTGAGACTCATTGCATGTGTTTTTTCTAAGTGTTTTTCTCCCATTTGCAAGGAAATAAAAGTGTCATATTTTCGTATGTTAAGTGTAACATGATGTATGTAAGCTTGTTCTGGTAGTTTCAAGGGGCTATCCTTGTGAAGGTTGACCTCCATAAACTTAAATCTTGTCTTGGGAAAAAGAAACTACAAGGGAGGCAACAAAATTGGGATAACAGTACTTAGACATGTGGCTTTGGCATTGAGCATGTCAAATAGGGAAGTTATGAGGTGACAGGTGCCTTATTACAGAAGTCAACATCACCTTCATTGAAGATTATAGATCCATATTGGGAGTCCCAGCTATTGGTAGAGTATTCCAGGAACCTCTTCACATGTAAGGTGATTGATGGGAAAGTGACAGATGGGAGGTAAAGAGTGGTGGATGAAGTCATCTATTACCAGGATCAGATCTTCCTAACTAGAGACTCCAAGCTCAAGGAAAAGGTTCTATATGTAGCACATGAAGCACTCCTTTCCAGTCACACATATTTCATTGGTACTTATCAGATCATCACGGAGAGATTCTCATGGGAGGGTCTCAAAGAGGATGTGCTCTAGCATATCGAAAGGTATGTAGTTTGCTTGATGGACGAAGAGGAAAAAAACCACCTTTCAAGGTTGTTACAACCACTTCCCCTTTTGATAGATAGATGGGAAGGCTCATCTATGGGCCTCTTCACTAGCTTTCCAAAAATACATGGTAAGGATTGTGTCTTTATTCTTATTGATCAACTAACCAAGTATTTACATTCCTTTGCCATACATTTACAGTACATTTCTCCACAAGAGGGTAAGCCTCTCTTTGGGTTTCATGGTCTTCTTGGGACTACAGCCAGTGATGGGAATGGCCACTTCCCAGAGGGATTTGGGCAAGCTGGTTTTTTTTTGGGTTACAAACAGCTTACACCACATACCCTTTACTACTTCCGAGCATGTGAGAAGCTAGTGGGAACAAGCAAGTGGTTGGATGGCCAATTATCACATCATGTTTTGAGACAGCTAGGATCAGAACATCGTTGGTTTCACTTGAGGGACTATTGTCACCATCTAGCATGTCATATGGCACTTAGTCTACTTTTCCTTTCGATCCCATATTGTGATGATATTCTATTCACTATATGTGGTATGGCTTGGGCAAGAGAGGTTCCTGGAACAAAAGAGTAGAACCATGAGAGTCCTAGTGCCTTTTGGCTTCTTGAGGACAACATTATTGGAGCTCAAGATCAACAAAAAATCCATACATATCATAAATGGATATAGATACAACATGGGGTGGAAAAATTGGCCTATCATTTTCAGTCATACAGCCCCTCTACATTACAGAAGTAGGGAATTTGAGTTTTTCTATGAGCTACCCAGGATGATCCATTTCATTTGGATGATAGCATGGGGATTGGAGTTTCTCATTGGGGTTAAGGCCCCCAACATATTTCATCTCTCATGCCTGAAGGAGGCCATTCAATAACTTGTAGTTTCCCCCATGGATCTCCCACTTCTTCATGATGAGAGTCATTTGGTTTATTTACCAAAGGCTAACTTGCACACTTGGGAGAAGCAACTATGAGACAGAGTGATTGTAGGGCATCTGGTTCAGTGGTGGAGACTATCAGATGAGGAGGATACAAGAGGAGGAGAGGAGATTTTGTAGTATCCATCCTTGTAGTTGCTTGAGGACAAGCAACATCTGGGAGAGGAGGACTGTAATATTCCTAATTAGCTTTCAACTAGTTGGAATATTAATTTTTTATTTTTTCATTTAGATATATGAATAAGAGGGTAGGGAGACCTATAAATATCTTTAGTAGGAATAAAACCACTTCCCATATGAACGTGTGTCATTATATTAGTTGAATAAAGCACCCTTAGGAGTGAAAAAGGGGCTAAAGCATGTGAACAGGGTCAAATTTGACTAAATCAACAACGTTGTCATGGAGGGAGTGGAGCATTAAAGGAGGATAGCACAGTTATGATGGAGTGTATGCATGAGAGTAGCATATTTAATGAGTGGGACCTAGGTTGAGGAAGCTCACCAAGCATAAAAGGAAGAGGATGGAAGCCATAGAAGGCATTGAAAATATTTTTTATGTATTGGTCTTTTAATACTCTTGGCATGCTTCAGTGGTTTAGCGGAGTCCGTTGGGTTGTTTAGCACAAGGGTGTTCCCGAGCATGAATCCCACCCTCATCCTCGGGGGAATTTGAATGCCTACTTAGGAGACATTTTTTGAGCATCATTTCCACCATCTGACATTAGGCCAAGCTTCAATAATTATCAACAATGCAGTCTCCTTCAGAATTGTATTATTTTTCAAGGAAAAAGTAGTGGAGGAGAAAGAGATCTAGTTCTGAGCTTGTTTTCCAGTGGAGGGAGCAGATCTTCATCTGGGAAGCTAGCAAGGAGGGTCCTTGAGCATCATTGTGTCATCCAACATTAGGCCAAGATGTGTCCATCACCTAGAGCGCAGTTTCCTTCAGAAACTGCGTTATTTTATTAAGCAGTTGAAGTGGAGGGCTTAGTGACCCAGGCTGTAAGTTAGAGTTCTAGTTAAGGGAGTGACCCTTCATCCAAGACATCTATTCGAGGAGTATCAGCTATTTCCCCTATCATATTAGCTACCTCCTATTATTTTTTTAGTTGCAGAGCCATTTTTGTATTTTTCTGGTAACCCTTTCTGGGTTGTCTTGGAAATGTGCTTGGGAGATTTAATCTCTATTCTCGAAAATTCTTGAGCGTTGTATTATTATATCCATAAATTTATATTTTCCAGTTGCATCTGCACCCACTAGGACTACACTATATTGTACTCCAACATTTTGTGTAACAACTATATTTCATGTTTTGGTGCAATTGAGCATTGGAGGCTTCTCTTGCGTAGATTGAGGGACTTGTTCCCTAAGAAATTGTACTTATTTGTTGTTTTTATACTTAATAAAATGTATCTATGATTGGATCATGTTTAATATATTAATATTCAATGCATATTTCCAATTTTATGTTTCATATTGTTGATTTTCCTATTTTGGGATATTATAGTGGTATCAGAGCATACTCTTGGCTCAGCCTGTGAGACATCACATTTATGTCATCAAAAGAAGAAGAATATTCTCACAGAAAGGAGAATGTTTACAAAAGAGAAAAAGGAAATAAAGGAGAATGTTTACAAAAGAGACAAAGGAAATACTCCAATATCAGAAGAAATGAATGGAAAGGAGTTTTCAAATATTCTTCTCCAAACTATGCAGGATATTAACAGAAAAATCAAGGAGACGAGGATGGAGAGACATAAAATTCCCCTAAAGGGTGTTGGGTATGTGTTATATTCTTTCCACATGGTTTTGTGCATGGTTTTGCACATGGTTTTGGGGTACGATGGTTTTCGGCCCTTGGTATTTTTGTAGATCCAGTCAAGGGAACTATGGTTATGTTCTAATCCAGGGTTAATGGATTAGGGTTTATGTATGATTCGGCATGTATATATATGCATTGTAACACTAAAAGGAATATAATGAAATATCAAGCTGGTCGTCTCGATTTGGGATCGAGGGGAAAATCTTTGTGTTTATCTGTTTTATGTTTTATGCTCTCGCTATTGTTTATTTTCTGTTATAAGATTTGTGTGTAGGTAATTTATGTTCAGGGTTAAAACCTACATTTGGTATCAGAGCCATTTTAGCTTTTAGGGGACACCTTTGTTGCTGAGGGTTTTTTTGCTCGGGCCTGAGGTAGACCCTATTCAGTGGGAGATCTACAGGATCAATTCTTGCGGTGAAAGAAGATGGCAAGCGGCGGAAAGATAGAGATCGAGAAATTTAATAGTCAGAGTTTTGAGTTGTGGAAGCTCAAGATGGAGGATCTACTAGTGGATAAAGAACAATGGATTGTAGTATATCTAGGCACTAAACCAACGGCAATGTCAGATGAAGACTGGAAGACACTGGATCGGAAGGCTAAGAACACAATATGGTTGTGTGTCTCAGATTCAGTATTGTTGAATGTATCTTTGGAAGCTACAGTGAAGAATTTGTGGGAAAAAATTGGGACTTTGTACCAATCTAAGTCTCTGGTGAATAATTTGTTCCCGCGGAAAAAGATGTATAACCTAAGGATGAAGGATGGAGACTCGGTGACAGAGCATATGAATGCCTTCAATACTATGGTAAGTCAGCTGTCATCTGTTGATATTAAAATATCAGATGAAGATAAGTGCATCAGTTTTTTGTGTTCTCTACTAGACTCGTGGGACAATCTGGTTATTTCAATAGGTAGCAATACAACTACCTTGAATTTTGATGACATTGTCTCAACCTTATTGTCAGAGGAAATGAGATGGAGAAATATGGAGGGCCAGAATTGAGATGCCTTATCTGAACGAGGAAGGTCCCAAAATAGAAACAAGAATAAGGTTTCGAGTGGGAGATCCAAATCTAGAGGGAGATCTAAATCTCCTGGAAAGTTTGTAAAGGTATGTTGGAAATGTGGAAAGGAAGGGCACTACAAAAGGGATTGCAGATCTAAAGCTCCTAATAAAGGAAATGGATCTAATGATGCTCCTTCTACAGAGGAAAAAACCACCTTGGATGAAGGTGGGGATGTGTATTTGGCTTCTTCTTCAAATACACATGTAGATCACAAGTCATGGTTGATTGAATCAAGTGCATCCTTTCACTTCACTCCCCATAGGGAGTGGTTCTGCGAGTATAAGAAATATGATGGTGGTGATGTCTTCCTACGGGATGATAGGAAGGCTAGAATCGTTGGACGTGGAAAGGTCAAGCTGATGCTACAAGGTGGAAGGATTAGAACACTTCCTGGTGTTCTGCATATTCCTGCATTGGCCAGAAATTTTATTTATGTAAGCAAGATGGATGGTGCAGGTGTAAAAAAAATGTTCAAGAAAGATGCCTGCAAGATGGTTCATGGAGCACTGGTATTAATGCGGGGAGTTCAGACTAGAACTCTATACAAGCTACAAGGTAGCACTGTTATTGATGGGTGTAAAAAAATTTTGGTTCCTTAAAGTGGAGTGGAAAGCCTAGCTGTCTCTGTAGAAAAGACCATGCTATGGCATCAAACGCTTGGACATATTGGAGAGAAGAGCTTTTGGATATTTGATAGAAATGGTATGGTAGAAGGTATGTCTAATTGCTCTTTGGATTTCAATTTCTGTGAACATTGTGTATATGGGAAGCAAAATTGGGTGAGTTTTCCTTCTGGTGCTAAGAGGGCGAACAAGATATTATAACTTGTGCACAATGATGTGTTTGGACCTGTGTCAGTTCCATCACTAGGAAATTTTGTGTACTATGTTTCATTCATATATGACTTCTCAAGGAATATATGGATATATTTATTGAGGGAGAAATCTGAAGCCTTTGACAGATTTAAAGAATTTAAGGCTCTAGTGGGAAACTAGATAGAGAAGAAGATAAAGGTGTTGAGGACAGATAATGGTGGGGAGTTCTGCAAGAAGGAATTTGAAGAGTTCTGTAAGAAGTGTGGTAGAGCATGGCAAAAGACTACTCCATGCACACCTCAACAAAACAGAGTTGTAGGAAGAATGAATAGAACACTGATGGAAAAGGCAAGAAGAATGCTCAGTGGTACCGGGTTAGGACAAGAATTCTGGGCTGAGGCAGTGGAGACTGCATGCTATCTAGTTAACAGATCACCTTCATCAATGTTGGAGGATAAGACTCCACATGAGGTATGGACTTGTAAGAAACCATCTCTTTCACATCTAAGGGTATTTGGATGTGATGCATATGTACATGTTCTAAAGTAGAAAAGGACCAAGTTGGAAAATAAATCTGAAAGGTGCATCTTTATTGGGTATAAGGATGGTTTAAAAGGTTACAAGCTTTGGAACCTAGAAATAAGGAAGGTTGTGTATAGTCGAGATGTGGTTTTTAGAGAGGTGAAATATGTTGTTAAACATGAAGTCATACCAAAGGAACCTGAGAAGATAGTGTTTGAGCTAAAGGAGTATGAATCAGACTCTACAGCAGAAGAAGATTAAGAAGAGGAAGAGACACAAACTCCAGCTATGAGAAGATCAGTTTGGGAAAGAAGGCAACCAGAAAGGTATAGTCCATCTGCTTTCTGTTTAGTTTTTTCCTTAACTATAACTGATGATGATCCCAGAACTGTCAGGGAGGAAATAGATTCAGAGGATGGAAAACTCTGGAAGGAGGCCATGGTTGATGAAATGGCATCCTTGCACAAAAATGAGGCATGGGATCTGGTGGAGTTGCCGGCTGGAAGAAAGCCCATAGGGAGAAAATGGATGTTTAAGAAGAAGATGAACGTAGAAGGCAAGGTGGAGAAATACAAAGATTAGTTGGTAGCAAAAGGTTATTCCCAGGTGCCGGGAATTGATTTTGGTGATATTTTTTTCTCCTATTGCCAAAGTTACTTCTATTAGATTACTTTTATCTGTTGCTGCTGTTTTTGATTTTGAGATAGAACAAATGGATGTGAAGACAACATTTCTTCATGGGGATCTAGAAGAGGAGATATACATGAAGAAACCTGAAGGCTTTATGGTGAAGGGTAAGAAAGAACTGGTATTCAGGTTGAATAGGTCTCTGTATGGGTTAAAACAGTCACCAAGGATGTGGTATCAGAAATTTGATACCTATATACGGGGACTTGGCTTCACCAAATGCAAGGAGGATGATTGTGTTTATTTTAAATTAATTGGTGACTGTGTTATTTATTTGGTCTTGTATGTGGATGATATGTTGTTGATTGGAAATGAAAAATAAATTATCCAAGATTTGAAGACCCAACTATTCTCCAAATTCGACATGAAGGATATTGGTGCTACAAACTATATTTTGGGCATGTAAATTAAGAGAGATTGAGCAAAGAGGAAGCTCTAGTTAAACCAGAGGAAGTATGTCGAGACTATATTGGAGAGGTTCAATATGAAGGATAGTAAATCGGTGAATGTTCCTATTCTTGTAGGTGCAAAGCTATCTACTGAACATTGTCCCATGACACAAGAAGAAGAGGAGGACATGTCCCGTGTTCCATAGGCAAGTGCAGTGGGTAGCCTGATGTATGCAATGGTCTGTACTACACCATACGTTGAACATGCAGTGGGAGTATTGAGCAAGTTTGTGTCAAACCCAGGGAAGGAGCATTGGACAGCAGTGAAGCAGGTTTTCAAATATTTGCGTGGCTTGTGCTACCAGGGAAGACCAGGATTGGAAAGAATGTTGAACATTCGTGGTTTTGTTGATGTAGACTAGGCTGGAGATCTGGACCAAAGAAGATCTACAAGTGAGTATGTGTTTAGCCTATTTTGAGGCACAGTCAGTTGGATGAGTAAAAGATAGTCTGTAGTGGCTCTTCCAACTACAGAGGCAGAATACATGGCAGCCACTCATACAAGCAAGGAAGCAGTTTGGTTGCAGAGATTGTGTTCAAGTATGGGGTTAGTACAACAAGCTATAAGGATAGACTGTGATAGCCAAAGTGAAATTTTCTTGGCTAAGAACCCTGCTTATCATTCAAATACAAAGCACATTGATGTTCAATATCACTTTGTTAGAGATATGGTTGAGCCTAAAAGGGTGTTGCTCGTAAAGGTGGACACTTTGAAGAATGTTGCAAATACATTGAAGAATTCTGTGAGCACTTAGAAGTTCTCTTGGTGTAGAGAAACAATGGGTGTTGAAGAATTGGGACAATGACTCAGCTCTCCTGTGACCCCCTGCAAAAAGAAAACAACAAGTGGGAGAATTTTGGGTATGTGTTATATTCTTTCCATGACTAATCATGGGCGGGGGGGTAAGAGGGGGGGCGATAGCCCCCGCTTTGCACTGGGTGCAACGGGGGGTTCACAGGGGCAGCACCCCGGTGAAAATTTTTGGTCCTTAATTTTCGGTGGGAAGTCCACGCCCATGGTTTTGTGCATGGTTTTGCACATGGTTTTGGGGTACGATGGTTTTCGGCCATTAGTATTTTTGTAGATCCAGTCAAGGGAACTATGGTTATGTTCTAATCCAGGGTTAATGGATTAAAGTTTATGTATGCTTTGGCATGTATATATATGTGTTGTAACACTAAAAGGAATATAATGAAATATCAAGCTGGTTGTCCCGATTTGGGATATAGGGGAAAATCTCTGTGCTTATCTGTTTTATGTTTTATGCTCTCGCTATTGTTTATTTTCTGTTATAATATTCATGTGTAGATAATTTATGT
Organism: Pinus albicaulis; assembly: GCA_034641835.2. Lineage (NCBI taxonomy): Eukaryota > Viridiplantae > Streptophyta > Pinopsida > Pinales > Pinaceae > Pinus > Pinus albicaulis. Next base: position 597,975,092 of record CM076574.1, read on the forward strand.
TCAGGGTTAAACCTACAAAGGGTTTGTACATGAATAAAGCTCTGACATTTCACATTATTTGTGTGGGCATTCAGAAGTACAACTAGTTTTAGAATGATCTACCATGTCTACATTCCTAGCAAGAGGGAAGGAGGAAGGAGAAACACAAATGGAGGAGAATCTTGGTGACTATCTCCTAGAATACAAATCTCAATCTCAGAGGTTCAAAGAGCATCTAAAATTCCAAGGGTTCTTCCAGGTCAAGGAAAATAGAAGACCTAGTAATCACAATAGAGGTTAGGGTGCATGCAACATAATTTGGGTAGATTCTTTCTGCCTACTTTTGATGGGTCACCCAAGTGCACAACTAAGGTTTGGGTAAGGAAGTTGGACATCTATTTTCAACTACATCAAGTTTCAGAGGTGGAGGCCATTAAGGTAGAAACACTACACCTTAAAGGTAAGGCTCATGATTGGTGGTTTCATGGTCTTTCTACATTGATACATGCAAATGTGGCTACATATGCAGAATTAAATAGGAGGTTAGTGGAGAGATTTGATCAAAGATATTCATAAACACCTTTGGCTGAGCTAGCCAAGCTTAAGCAATTAGATCCTTTGTATGAGTTGGTAGGATCCACTAGACCAACTACGCTCCCTCCATCAAGAGCTCTATTCTCAAGAGGAAGACATGAAGATTCCTCCCTCAAGAGAGGACCAATACAAAGGGTTTCTTAGTGATGATGGGCTGTCCTCTAATAATTATGAGGAAGAAGAGGAAGAGATGAAAAGAGATATCAACGCTATAGCACCAAGAGGAGATACACCACCACATGGAGATGGAAATAGAGCAATTGCTCCAACTAGAGGAGCCCTTGTATCCTTGCAAGACGTTCCAAAGAATCTAACATGTGGAGACTAAGGCACAATCTAGGAGCACCATGTGTCAGTATTGATAGATAGTTGGACTAAGCAGTGGAGGAAGTGTGTTCTGGCATTGACTACAGTTTTGAGGAAATACACCATGATAAATCACTTATTTGTGGTCTTGACTCTTGACACCAATATCATATTGGGTGTGTAGTGGTTGAATACATTGGGGAAGGTCACCAAAAACTAGGAGACTTTGCAGATGGAAGGGGAAGATAAGAAGGATGGTCAGCACCAGGTGATTAGGGGAATTAGGGGAATTTTGAGGTCTAAAATGGGCCTCCTAAGGAAAATGCACAATCAAAATTCACTTTATGAGAACCAATCAAATTTTATGGGATGAAACCATCTCTAATGGTTGAGGTGGAATTTTTTGAGTTAAAAGTACTTACTTGTCACATTTTCAATGGTGGATAAAAAATCATGGTTAACAATGGTAGTGCTCTAAGTACTTTTAAAGTCAAAAAGTAGAGTAATCATACTAAATGTCATTTCACACTTTTTGAATAAAATATTATTATTTTCATTTCATATTTTTCGAAAGAAACACTACATATCCCTACACAATATTCATGTCTTCACACACTTTTCAATAAATATTATATTTGTATATTTCCATATATTTGTTTTTAAATTATATGTTCATATCCTTTTATTTAATATTACAAATTCAAATTAATTATAAGTTAATATCTATAAGTACAAAAGAAAAATGAATTAGTTGTTCAATGATAATGACTTTTTCTTGAAAAACTAATTCTTATTTATAGTCACATCAATAAAAAAAAATTGTTAATTTTATTTTGGTACAAATTTTGAATTGAATTTAACTATGGTTACATGGATTGTGGTGAAAAAAGTGAATTGCAAATTCATAAATATTATTTTATTGGTTTAACTACTATTTTATTATTTCCTTAGGAGGCCCATTTTAGACCTCAAAATTCCCCTAATTGGCATACAAGCCTGTCCATTCCGGGAGGTCTCTACACATAAGAAGGAGGCTGATTTGCGCAGTGGAAGAAGGGACAAATGATTCCACTCAGATATACAGTCTACTCTAGACCTTGATGTTTCATTACATGGAGGAATTCCACTAAGAAGGCCCCTAACTACAAGATTATCAAAGAGTTATCACAACAAGATGCATCATTCATGGATATGGTTGAGGAAGGAGCCTTGGAAGACAATAGCACAATGTAGAGAGCCTTTGGTTGGCTCAAGGAAGGGATGAGAAATTGTCTGATATCTACATTTCCATCTCTCCCCCAACTAATTGCACTATAAGATGGTGATTCAGGAGTAGATGATGGCACAAGCATGGTGCAAAGGGGCTACTCCATAGCCTTGTAGAATCAAAAGATACTTCCACATAGGAGGGAGTCTTCTATATATGACAAGGGGTTACTCACACTCATGCATGCATTGGCCAAACTCTGGAAGTTTTGGATGGGAAATGGCTTCCAAGTGAAGGTTGACCCCCATAAAATTCAATCTTGTCTTGGGAAAAAGCAGTTGAAAGAGAAGAAACAAAAGTGGGATAACAGTACACCAACATGTGGCTTTCTCATTGAGCATGTCAAAGAGGGAAGCTTTGAGGTGATAGGTGCTTAATTACAAAAGTCAGTAGTGCTGCCATTGAAGAGTATAGATCCATATTGGGAGTCCCAACTATTGATGGAGTATTCTAAGAACCTCTTCACATGTAAGGTTTTTGATGGGAAAGTGACAGATGGGAGGTATAGAGTGGTGGATGGAGTCATCTATTACCAAGATCAGATACTCTTAACTAGAGACTCCAAGTTCAAGGAGAAGATTCTATATGTAGCACCTGAAGCACTCTTTTCTGGTCACACTGATTTCATTGGGACTTATCATATCATTATGGAGAGATTCTCATGGGAGGGTCTCAAAGAGGATGTTCTCTAGAATATTAGAAGGTATGTAGTTTTCTTGACGAACGAAGAGGAAAACAAACACCTTGCAAGGTTGTTACAACCACTTCCCCTTTTGATAGACAGATGGGAAGGCTCATCTGTGGGCCTCTTCACCAACTTACCAACAATAACATGTAAGGATTGTGTCTTTATTCTTATTGATCAAATAACCAAGTATTTACATTCCTTTTCCATACATTTACAGTACATTTCTCCAAAAAAGGGTAAGCCTATCTTTGGGTTTCATGGTCTTCTTGGGACTACAGTCAGTGATGGGAATGGCCACTTCCTAGAGGGATTTGGGAAAGAATTTTTTAGTTTGGGTAACACTCAAATTACAACACATACCCTTTAATACTTCCAAGCATGTGAGAAGCTAGTGGCAACAAGTAAGTAGTTGGATGGCCACTTATCACATCATGTTTTGAGAGAGCTAGGAGAAAAACATCGCTGGTTTCATTTGATGAACTATTGTCACCATATGACATGTCATATGGGGCTTAATATATTTTTCCTTTGGATCCTATATGGTGATGATACTCTATTCACTATATGTGGTATGGCTTGGGTAAGAGAGGTTCTTGGAACCAAAGGGTAGAACCATGAGAGTCTGAATGCATTTTGGATTGTTGAGGACAACATTATTGCAGCCCAAGATCAGAAACATCTCCGTACATATCATAAATGGAGAGAGAAAGAATGTGGGGTGGAAAAATTGGCCTATCATTTTCAACCATACAGCCCCTCTACATTGCAGAAGCAAGGGATTGGTGAGCTTTTCTATGAGCTACCCAGGATGATCCATTTTGTTTGGATGATAGCATGGGGATTAGAATTTCTCTTTGGGGTTAAGGCCCCCAACATATTTCAGCTCTCATGCCTCAAGGAGGCCATTGGAAAGCATGTATTTTCCCTAATGGATCTCCCACTTCTTCATGATGAGATTCATTTGGTTTATATACAAAATACTAATTTGCACACTTGGGAGAAGCAACTAGGAGACAAATTTATTGTAGGGAATTTGGTTCATTGGTAGAGACTATTAGATTAGGAGGCTACAAGAGAGGAGAGAAGATTTTTCAGTATCCTTCCTTGGATTTTCTTGAGGACAAGCAAAATTTGGGAGTGGAGGACTATAATGTTCCTAATTAGCCTTTAGCTAGTTGGAATATTAATTTTTTCTTTTGTCATTTGGATAGATGAATAAGAGGGTAGGGGGACACATAACTATCTTTATTAGATATCAAACCACTTCCCATGTGAATGTGGGTCATTATATTAGTTGAATAAAGCACCTTTAAGTGTGAACAGGGGCTAAATCATCTGGACAGGGTCAAAGTTGACCAAATCAACAACGCTGTCATGGAAGGAGTGGAGAATTAAAGGAGGATAGTGTAGTTATGATGGAGGAGTGTATGCATGAGAGTAACATATTTGATGAGTGGAACCCAAGGTGAGGAATCTCACCAAGCATAAAATGAAGAGGATGGTAGCCATAGAATGCATTCAAAATATTGTTTATGTATTGGTATTTTATGACTCTTTTCATGCTTCAGCTATTTAGTGGAGTCTGATGTGTTTTTTAGCACAAGGGTGTTCTCGAGCGGGAACCCAACCCTCATCCTTGAGGGACTTCGAGTGCCTAGTCAGGAGAGGTTTTTTTAGCATAATTTCCACCATCCAGCATCAGGCCATGCTTCAACCATTACCCATAGCACAGTCTCCTTCAGGATTGTGTTGTTTTGTAGGGAAGAAGTAGTGGAGGAGAAATAGATCTAGTTCTGAGCTTGTTTTCGAGTGGAGGGAGAAACCCTTCATATGTGAGGCTAGAAAGGAGGGTCATTGAGCATCATTATGTCATCTGGCTTAAGGCCAAGCTACTTCCATCAGCTAAAACATATTTTCCTTTAGAAACTGCATTATTTTATTGATTTTTTGCAGTGGATGGCTTAGTGCCTGAGTTGGTGAGTTAGAGTTCTAGTGAAGGGAGAAAACCTTCATCTGAGAGATCTATTGGAACTGTTGGTACCATTTCATGAGTTATCTTTTTACCTAAAAGCTTCATTTTACCCATAATTTTCCTCATTTAACCTTCATAAAACTCTTATATCCCTTTGAAACTGATGAATACAGTTCCATTATTATTATTTTTACATTCAAATTAATTTTGGGACATTTTGTGTTAAAACTAGAATTTTTCAAGAAATTACAGGTTCTTGTAACTTCCTGTAATGGCTTTATGTTATGACACATTTCATGACAGGTGGATCAAATCAAAGACTAAGGGCTTAATCTTGAATGTACAAGGATGGTTAAAAATATATTCACCTTCAGATTTGAAGTCCATAGGTGGCCGGTCAACGGGTGTCAAGCCCAACCATTTCAGCAGAAAATCCTGAATAATTAATGAACAGAATTGATATTTTTCTTGTAAATAGGGATCTAAACTAATTCTACTCCTTTGGGAAGTTAGTTAGGATTTTGAGGAATGTGAATAGCCTCCTTTTTTTATGTAATTCAATGATAAATACTTAGAAGAAAAATATTGAACGCTACACACACACATAGACAAGACATGAGATTTACGTGCCAAGCTTAAAAACTCTAATTTATGTAATTGATTTTTAGACCTTAATACAGACAGAGATTCATTTCTTCATGGTGTTTTAGTCTATATTTTTCTTCATTTGAGTTACTTCAGATGTGCTTGCAACGTGTGGAGGGCTCCCATACAGCGCTGGTACACTTTCTTTATGTTTTTCATTTACATCTATATATTCAAATCTGATAGTGAATTTTTACTTAATTATTATGTTGTAAGTTCATGAATCTTAATTAGAAGTTGTGTTTACTATTTAATTTATCATTTCTTCTTGATGTTCATGGTTATAATTGCAAAATTCAATTAATAGTTTATTGAATGAACCTTGTAAGAGGATTTAACTATTGATTGACTTCAAGATTATTACCTTGATTTCTGTTTTTTTGAATGATTTAAGTGTGCTGATTTGGAAGAGATTCTATAAATAGAGTCCTTGTAAAAGGACTAGAATCTAAGACAAACTATAAGAACTATGTTGTTTCTTTTAAGAAATTAGATCTGTTTTAACTGAAGAGGTGTTTAAGTGTGTAAGGAGACAAATAAAAATCTCTTGTAAAAGAGTATTGGATCCTACTACAAAAAACCCTCATTTAGGAAACTAAATATTTCTAGGTCTATAGATTTTAGACAAGTACCTCTAAGTGTACCTACTCGGATTGACAAGAAATTAAGGCCTAATCTACACTAGCAGATTGGACCAAAAATTTGGCGCCATTGCCAGGGAGGTCAAACTAGAAGGATTTAAAAAAAAAATACAAAAACAAATCTAAAAATAAAACAAACAAAAACCTAGACTTAGTTTCAATTCTTCATTTGGTTAAGCCATGATTCCTTATGTCTAGACCAAGTGATGAAAAAGGCAGATTTATAAAAACCCCCCATCCAAAAACTAATCCATCATTGGGAGAAAAATCTTTAGAGAAGGTTGAGTTTACAACACCAACTGGAAAGGTTACCATAGAAGAACTTGAGGAAAAACAAAAATCAAGACAGAGACTTACTCATATTGAAAGACAAATCCTATTAGCTCATGAAGCAAAGAGGAAACATCTACCTGAATCTTCTATAGTAAAACAGAGTATTAAAAGAACCCAACAAACTCTTTTTGACCCTGAAAAGTCTCAAGAGGAAGAGAAATTAGAAGAACAACCTATCTTTGAACAAGTTGACACTGAGGAAGAGGAATCATAAGAACAACCTATCAAAATTACTGAGGAAGGAGGAGCCTCAACAAGAGGACCTACTACAGAACAACTTAGAGAATATGAGAGACAACAAGAAGAAAGGAGAAGAAAAAGAGAACTTGAACAGAGACAGAGAGAACTTGAACAAAAAAAAAGAAATGATCAAAATCAAAACCCAAGGGAGGAAGAGGAGTCAACATTTAAATTTCCTATTCAAGATGAAAAAAATGATGAAGAAATTAAAATGAAAAATATACCCCCATCTGTATTACCAAATTTTTATGGCATGGCATCTGAAGACCCTGATTCATTTTTATTTTTATTTGATATAATATGTCGAACCTATGGGTATATAGATGATGCACATAGACTTAGACTCTTCCCTACCACATTAAAAGCATCAGCACTTAGGTGGTTTATGGGATTAGGTGAACATGTAGTGACTGATTGGAATGGTATGAGGCAAATCTTCTTAAAAAAATATCAACCTTACTGTTAATCAAAGGATTCCAAAGATGACATTTTTAGAATGAATCAACAAGAAGATGAAACCTTAGAAGAACACTTGGAAAGGTTTGTATATAATCTACAAAAATAAAAGCATAGAACCATGTATAATGATCTTATTTGAACAATATTCTTAAAAGGCATCCGATAAGAATATTTAGATGATCTTAACCTAATGGGTAAAGGTGATATCTCTACTCTTCCCTTTGATGAGATTGCAGACTTGTGTGAAAAGTATTCTAAAAGAAAAGCAATGAATGGAAAAATAACTATGACATCTAAAGCTACTAAATCTGCCACAACAAGTGTTACAAGGGCTGATCTAGGCAACTTATTTGAAGAATTTAAAACAGACCTATTAAGCACCTTGGGAAATCAAATAGACACATTAAAAACAAAGAAGAGACAAGAAAAATAAGACCAATTAATGACAGTGTTTTGTCCAAAATGCAAAAAAAAACATGCTTTGAAGGAGTTTCCTTTAGAAAATATTCAAGTTTGTTCCTTTTGTACATAAAATCATGATATTTTTCGTTGTTCTAAGATCAAGGTTCTGCATAATTAAAATTTGGAAGCTAATGCAAAAATGGAGAACTTGTATCTCATGCGAGCTAGAAGACCATGGAAAATGAGACCTCCAGGTATGTTTCAAAATCCAAATTTACAATTTCTTGCACATGATCAAATGCCTATTTGGAATTCTTGGAACATTCCTATGCCTTGGAAAAATTGGTCTAATCAGTGACAGCAATCTTACCCACAACAAAAAAGGAGAGGATATCAGCAATATCCTCAACAATATCCTCATCCATATCAACAATATCCTCAGCCATACCAGCAGTATCCTCAGACATATCAACAATATCCTCAGCAATACCCTCAACAGCAAGTTGTCCATCAACCACAAAATCCTCAGAAAGCATTACCTACTCCTCCACCAATAAATCCACCACAACTACAACTACCCTCTAACTAGCCTCCTAGACCTACTCAACCTGTAGCCAACCCAAATAATAGAGCAAACAAGCTAGCATATAGCATAGATGAGGGAACATCTTACCCCAGTCTACCTCTGCAAAAAATTGATCTTAGGTCTGGTAGAACTCTGTAAACAGAACCTTTAGTAGCTACAAAGCAAAAAGAAAACAAGAATGATGAACTTCCAAGCAAACAAGATGATGAAATACAAAACAAACAAATGCAAACAATGAATCCACCTCCTTTTCCTGAGAGATTGATCCAAGCAAAACTACAAATGCCTTTGCCTCAATTTGATGTTCTATATGAATTAAGGAATTTTTATGTGAAAATTCCATTACTACAGGCAATAAAATACATTCCAATATACACCAAAGCCATTAAAGAGTTATGTCTCAAAAAGCCTGCAAAGAAAAGATTTGATTCACAAACCATTCATGTCATTGCAAATTTAGCTGGACTTATGTCAAATGTTATTTCAATGGAGAAGTATGTTGACCCTGGTATCCCTAGAGTTACCACAATCATTAACAACATTTCCATTCCAAATACCTTGATTGATCTTGGAGCTTCCATCAATGTAATGACACTAGAAACAATGAAAACATTACAGCTCAAAGACTTACAATTAACACCAATTATCCTAGAATTAGCTAATAGATCCAAAGTCATTCCTGAAGGGATATTGGAAGATACAATTGTCTCAGTAGACTCTTGGGAGTATCCATTGGACTTCCTAGTACTCCAACAAAAGTCCAATTTAGGAGGACATCCTATCATACTTGGCAGGCCATGGCTGGCAACTGCTGATGCATTCATAGGGTGTAGATCTGGCAACATGACCATTTCTAGAGGGATAGAAAGAAAACAACTTACATTATACCCATCAGCACAATCTCCAGAAATAGCTTATAATCTATGGCTTGATGACAAATATAATGACAAGGAGGAAGTTTACTATGTTTTGAGAATTAAACAAATCTATGATTTTCAAGAGGATAACAATGAAGAATTGGTAGATTTGTTTATTTCTCAACCTGATATTTTAGAGGAATTAAGAAATGAACAATATAATGCTATAGATCAACTACTAGCACAATGCTTTTAGGAAACTTGTACCATATAGTCTCTACAGACATTGTTTGAAGACATTTTTCCTATTCAATCCATTACAAACACACAAAGAAAAACCATAGAGATTAGTCCAAGAAAAACATTAAACATTGGAACACTTCTAGACTCATCTCAGGAACAAAATTTGATTGAATTATTGACAAAATACCAAAAGGAATTTGCTTGGGACTATACTGATATGGAGGGAATCCACCCAGAAACTTGCACTCACCACATTTACACAGACACTAATATAAAACCAGTGAGCTAGCCACAGAGAAGGATGAACCCTATGCTTCAGGACATTGTAAGAGATGAATTGCAAAATTTACTAAAATTCAATTTCATTTATCCCATCTCTTACAGCCAGTGGGTATCTCCATTAGTGATAGTGCCCAAGAAAAATGGCAAATGGAGAATCTGTGTTGACTACAGACAACTCAATAAAGCCACCCTTAAAGATTATTTTCCATTGCCATTTATTGATCAATTTTTGGACACATTAGCTGGGAAATCATCATTTTCCTTCCTTGATGGTTTCAGTGGTTATAACCAGATCATGGTAGCCTTAGAGGACCAGGAATTTTTTTTTTTACTTGTCCCTAGGGCACATATGCCTACAATGTTTTACCATTTGGACTCTGTAATGCTCCAGCTACATTTCAGAGAGCAGTATTAGCTATTTTTTCTGATCTAGTTCATGAATGTGTTGAAGTATATATGGATGAATTTTTAGTATATGGTAACTTCTTTTATTCTTCATTGCAAAACCTTGATAAAGTTCTGAAAAGATGTATAGAATCCAATTTATCCCTAAGTAATGAAAAGTGTTATATGATGTTGAATGAAGGGGTAGTATTGGGTCATTATGTTTCATCAGAAGGAATCAAAGTAGATCAATCAAAAATTCAAATTATTGTTAATCTACCAGTACCAAAAACTCAAAAATATGTGAGAAGATTTCTTGGCTATGAAAGTTATTACAAGAGATTTATTGAACATTTTAGTAAGATAGCTTTGCCTTTGTTTAAGCTTCTTGAAAAAGATGTATATTTTAAGTGGAATGATGATTGTCAAACATCTTTTGAAACACTTAAAAAGAGATTATCCACTAATCCAGTTCTAAAAGGACCTAATTGGACTCTACCTTTCCACATCTTCACTGATGCATCTGATACAGCAGTAGGTGCTTCATTAGGACAAAAAGAAGAATATTTAAATTATGCCATTTATTTCATCAGTAAGAATCTGACACCTGCAGAACTTAACTACACAGTAACTGAGAAGGAAATGCTTGCAATCATACATGTTGTGAACAAATTCTGTCATTACATAACTGGTTATGAAGTCTTTATTCATACTAATCATTCTGCCATTAAGTACTTAATGAATAAACCCAGAACTAATGGTAGAGTCACCAAATGGTTACTATTATTATAGGAATTTAATGTTACAATGTTGGATATACTAGGTAAAGAGAACCAGGTGGTAGACTTCTTTTCTAGACTCCACAATCTAGGTGAAGTTGTTCCAATTGAAGATTCTTTTCTTGATGAAAATTTATTTGCAATTTCAATATTGTATCCATGGTATGTTGACCTAGCTAATTATCTCTCAACAGGAAAGATACCTCCATCCTTCACATCAAAGGAGAATAAAAGACTAATCAAGAAAAGTGCCAGATACCCATGGGTTAATGGAGATTTGTTTTATACTGTTTATGATATGATTATTAGGAGATGAATAAGAGATGATGTAATTCTTGATATATTAAAATCTTGCCATGATGAACCTTGTGGTGGCCATTTTGCAGCTAAAAGAACAATATTCAAAATCCTCAATCTTGGCTATTATTGGCCATCAATTTTCAAGGATTCAAAGAAATATGTAAGAAGTTGTGACAGTTGCCAATGCATGGGTAGACCCACTGCCTCAGATCAGATGCCACTACAATCTCAAGTACATTTAGAGCCATTTGAAAAATGGGCTCTAGATTTTGGTGGACCCATTAATCCACCTTGTAAGGGTAAAAAGTACATCTTAGTATGTACTGACTATGTAACTAAATGCGCTGAAGCAAAGGCACTTTTCAGGGCAACTGAGCAAATAGTGGTCAATTTCCTTTTTGAAGAAATATTTGTCAGATATGGAGTGCCTAGAGAAATAGTAACAGACCAAGGTATCCAATTTACTTCAAGATTGGTTCAGGACATCACTGAAAAGTACAAAATCAAGCATAGGAGGAGTACACCCTACCACCCATAGGCCAATGGCCAAGTGGAATCTACAAATAAAAATATGGAGGGAATCATCACCCAAACAGTGGCAATGAATAGAAATAACTAGGAGGATAAGCTCAAGGATGCTCTCTGGGCTTATAGAATCACATGGAAAGATACAACAGAATTTACACCTTATCAGATGGTGTATGATAAAGAGTTAATGCTTCCTATTGAATTTCAAATACACACTTACAATATGGCTGCAGATTTAGACATTGATCTTAATGAGGCTCAAAAAGAAAGGATCATGCAATTGAATCAATTGGATGAAATGAGACAGCAGACATTGGAAAGAACAATACTGATGCAAAAAAAAAAGGAAGCAATGACATGACACACATATTAAGAAGAAAGAGTTTAAAAAAGGTGACTGGGCCCTACTATTTGATTCCAAATTTAAATATCATAAAGCCAAATTTACAACACACTGGATGGGCCCTTATGAAATTGTTCAAGTTTTTGAAAATGGATCAGTCAAACTTACTACCATTGACGAAGAAGGAAAAAAAAATATAGTCAATGGACATAGGCTGAAGATTTATCACAAGCCTATAAGAAAAAAAGACTTCATTCAGACAGTGACATAGTAGAAGGAGGCTCAGATAGTACAACAATCAGCTGTGATATCTTTACCATAGTTTTTTCAATTTTTTCTTAAAAAAATTAAATTTTTTTTTTTTTTTTTTAAATGATAAAAAATATAATAAAAAATAAAGGTTTAGATGTGAAAGCCAGACTCTGGCACAATATAAACTATAATTCTTACAGGAAAACCAAGGAATTGGCTGGTAAGAATTCATTTTTTTTCAATTTTGTCAATCTCACTTGTTTTTCCCAATTCTCAATAATGACTTGAGGACAAGTCAATGAATCAGTGGGGGAGAAGTAACAGTGAATTTTTCATATTCATCTCCTCATTTCCAGAATTTCAATAAGTAAAGGATTGATTTTCAAAATAAAGAAGGAGCTATTTTGTTCTAATTCATATCAGCAGAGGGACCTGTTCAAGCAAGATTATTAGTAGAGGGACCAGTTCAAAGCAAGATCATATCAGTTCAAAAGTTGCTTGGCAAAATCAAATAAGGATGTATCAAGATGTTTTAAAACACCAAGAAAGATAAAGGCTACATCAACATGACCTTTTAGATTTCAAAAACTATCAGAGGGAAGGGAAAATTTTAAGGATGGAAAATTATCTTAAAGTTTAAAACATTGGCGAATCTCACTAGTCCCTAATATGTAAAATATAAAATGTTTATTGATGTATTTGTAAAATTATTCAAATTTATAATGATTTTATATGTACTCTTTGTATAATGTTGGCGAATTTTAAGGTAAAATAATTTTATATTGTAAAATTTGGGTGAATCATGTTTTATAAAAAATGGAAATTGGCGAATCTTTTTTTTGGAAAAAACATGGAAAATTAGCCCACTTGCGAATATTACCCCTAAAATTTTCCATGTCAGAGGGAATTGTTGCATGCTAATCTTCAGTAAGGGAATTTTTTAGAATACAAAGACCAATCACACCTACAAAAAGAAAATCAAGACTTTATCATCAAACCAGTGTAAAGGACTATAAGATTCTTGTTTAATACTTAAATTTCTATGTTAATTTTAGTGTTAAATAATTAATTTATGGTTAATTATTGGTATCAGTTTCATAACCTATTCTCTTAATCAACCTATACCACTACTCCTAACCATCTTAAGGACTACTCCTAAGCATCTTAACCTATGCCACTACCCTTAAAAATCATAAGCCATTCTATATGCTTAATGGTTTTATATGACTATTCCATTGCTATCCATACCTTTATACCCATCACCACTACTTTTGAAAATTCCTTAACCTATATCTATATCAGTTTCATAACCCTTAGCCTATCTCTATATATGCATATCTCTATATCTCTTTTAAAAACCCTTAACCTATCTCTATGTTGGCTATACCCCTTTAAACTTTTTTTTAAAACCTTTCAAATCAAATGCACTGGCAGCCAGTACAAATGGTCTCCTTGACCTTATTAGACATATACACCTCCTTTATAACGTTCATTTCATCCGTAGCCATATCATTTCACTCCTCTGAAACCATGATTTCACTCCTCTACAACCACGATTTCGTCCTCTGCAGCTATGCCTGTATACTTTGCAACCACGACTATAATCTCTGTCAACATGACCTTATCATATGCACCCATAATCATATCAACCTCATCTCATGATAACAGGATCAAATTTTGAAATCTCTCCATTTACAAAGTTTGGTGAAATCTGAATTAAGTTTTTAGGATCGTTGAAAGGGCTATGTGGTTTAAAAATAGAAATTGCGGAGAATATAGTTGAAGAAAGAGCTGCTAGCATACGCTACTTGGGAAAAGGAGAAAACATAGCACTCAGATTTTATCGAAAGACATGGAGGTCAGCCCAGAAATTTTAGGAGGAACGCAACAGACCAAGTAAGTGTTAAAAAAAAACCCTAGGTAATTTAAAAAAAAAAAAACAACAATAGAGCATAAGACGATAGGGTTACAACAGAGGAATTTTTATGGCATATAGGGCAGAAACAGAGAAATTTGATGGTTTAAAATTAGATGAAGAAAGTGTCAAAATTTTAAAATACAAATAGTGGCTACCCTTCTTAGAAAAATTTAATGGATATAATGAGGAAATTACCAGACAGTTTTCTTCTTCATTCAATGGAGAAAAAGCCACAATAGGGAGTCTTTCATTCAGGGTTTCATAGGACACTATAGCTCAAACAATAGCTATCAGTCCAGAGGGTGAGAAATACTTCAAAACCAAGAAATTTAAGGAGAAATCATGGAAACAATTCATATCTAGATCTAGAGTGTCCTCAGTGAATTGGAAAATCATAGTTTCTAGAAGCTGGCTTGCTCATCTCTGGGATGAAATTGTCTGTATCCTTCAGAAATTTATCACATGTGAGGGCAGATATAGCATAGTATATTTGTATCATATAAAAATGTTGTTGCATTTAAAAGGGGAATGTACCATCAGTCTTCCATATTTCCTTCTACAGAGCCTAACTAAAATGTCTAAAACTATACAGAATCATAAAAGTAATATGGATAGAAGTTTATATCATTTTGGATAGGTAAAAATGTTGATTGAGTTTGAATTGTAGAAGACAGGGATGACATGGAACGGATTTTTATTCTCTAATGAAATCAGAATTGATGAAGAAGAACAAGAAAAACAAGAGGTTACAAAATTGATGGTTGATGTAATTGAAATAGATGATGAAACTCTGTAATTGAAATAGATGATGAAACTCTGGAATTGAAATAGTAGCAGTATATGAACAAGAAAAATGAGAAAGGAAGAAGCTAAGAGAGCTGAAAAAGATAAAAAAATTTACCACTTATACAAGGAAATATAGGAGGATAAAAGGTAATACAATGCAAGATAATGATAACCTATAGCAATCTTAGGATGCAAATACACAAGAACTGGAAATTGAAGGTAGTAAGGAAGAACCAAAAGAGAAAACACCCTCAAACAAAAAGCAGAAGCAACTAGAAAGGAAAATTCAAGATTTGAAACAAGAAATTATGGAATAAAAAATGTTGGAAAGAGTTGTGAAAAGAGAGAATGAAGCACTAAGAACACAAAGCAAGAAAATTCAACATGAAAATGAAAATTTGAAGAGAAAAATAAAAAAAATCAAAGCCAACAAGACTGAAATTTGTAGATGGGCTAGAAAATGGTATAGACAGAAGAAAGCTCTCAAGGCCAAATACAAAATCATGAAGATTGAATATCAAGATCAGAATAATGTGGATTTTTTTTTACAGGCAGCAAAAGCAACGAATACAAGAGTCTGACAGGTTAGCATGAGGGCAGCAAAGTCTTGTGTTTGGGGGCGATGTTGGTACCATTTCATGACTTATATTTTTACCTAAAAGCTTCATTTTACCCATCATTTTCCTCATTTAACCTTAATAAAACTCTTATATACCTTTGAAACTGATGAATATAGTGCCATTATTATTATTTTTACATTGAAATTAATTTTGGGAATTTTTGTGCTAAAACTAGAATTTTTCAAGAAATTACAGGTTCTTGTAACTTCCTGTAATGGCTTTATGTTCTGACACATTGCATGATAGGTGGATAAAATCGAAGACTGAGGGCTTAATCCTGAATGTAAAAGGATGGTGAAAAATCTATTCACCTTCATATTTGAAGTCCATAGGTGGTCATTCAATGCTAGTCAAACCCAACCATTTCAGCAGAAAATCCTGAATAATTAATCAATGGACTTGATATTTTTCTTGTAAATAGGGATCTAAAATCATTCGACTCCTTTGGGAAGTCAGTTAGGATTTTGAGGAATGTGAATAGCCTCCTTTTGTTATGTAATTCAATGATAAATACTTAGAAGAAGAAGGATGAAGGCTACACACACACATAGACAAGACATGAGATTTATGTGCCAAGCTTAAAAACTCTGATTTATGGAATTAATTTTCAAACCTTAATACAGACAAAGATTCAGTTCTTCATGGTGTTTTAGTCTATCGTTTTCCTCATTTGAGTTACTTCAAGTGATCTTGCAACATTTGGATGGCCCCCATATAGCGCTGGTACACTTTCTTTATGTTTTTCATTTACAACTGTATATTCAGATCTGATAGTGCATTTTTACTTAATTCTTATGCTGTAAGTTCATGAATCTTAATTAGAAGTTGTGTTTACTGTTTCATTTATCATTTCTACTTGATGTTCATGGTTATAATTGCAAAATTCAATTAATATTTTAATGAGTGAACCTTGTAAGAGGATTTATCTATTGATTGACTTCAAGATTATTACCTTGATTTCTGTTTTTTTGAATGATTTAAGTGTGCTGATTTGGAAGAGATTCTGTGAATAGAGTCCTTGTAAAAGGACTAGAATCTTAGACAAACTATAAGAACTCTGTTTTTTTTTAAGAAATTAGATATGTTTTAACTGAAGAGGTGTTTAAGTGTGTAAGGAGACAAAGAACAATCTCTTGTAAAAGAGTATTGGATCCTACTGCAACAAACCCTCATTTAGGAAACAAAATCTTTCTAGGTCTATAGATTTTAGATAAGTACCTCTAAGTGTACCTACTCGGATTGATAAGAAATTAAAGCCTAAACTACACTAGAAGATTGGACCAAACATGAGAAGTATCAACTATTTCCCCTATCATATCAGCCACCTCCTATTAGTCATTCAGTTGCAGAGCTTATTCAACCCTAGGGTTGCATTAAACCATTTTTGTATTTTTCTGGAAACCCTTTATGGGTTGTCTTGGAAATGTGCTTCGGAGATTAGATCTTTATTCACAGCACTTGTTGAGCTTTGTATTATTAGATCCATAAAATTATATTTTCTAGTTGTAGCTGCATTCACTGGGACTATGTTGTATTTTACTCTGACATTTTGTGTAGCAGCTATATTTCATGTTTTGGTGCAATTGAGCATTGGAGGCTTCTCTTGCCTAGCTTGAGGGACTTGTTCCCCAAGATCTTGTACTTATTTGTTGCTGTTATAATTAATACAATGAATCTATGATTGGCTCATTTTTAATGTATTGATATTCACTGCATATTTCCAGTTTTATGCTCCATATTTCTTCTTTTCCTATTTTGGGATATTACAACTTCTCCTCCCTCTCTCAAAAGGAATCTGACAAATCTCCAATGGTGGACTTCTCTTCTTCACTAGGATGTTGGATGACCAACATGTCAGTTCCTTCAATCCTCTTGATTCAACAATTGGAAGCTGATACTTCTATGGTAGAAATTTCGGCAACATAACAATGACTCATATTTTTCTCTTCCCATGGCTAGTATATATAGAAAATTTTAAACTCTTCGCTCTCTTGGCCCAATATTGATAGTGACTCAAGAGTAGGAAAATAGATTCCTTTGAGGGTTGTAGTATATCTTTAGGTTGTATTGAATTCAACTATCCTTGAATGTTATTGATAAATAATAGTCTTCACTAAGTGTGGGAAGTGGTCTTGGATTGTGACTTTTCGCCACTCCCAATATCGCGCAACTATCGAAGGAAAATGTGCGTTGTGTGCAAAAAATATTTGTTGTTGGTGCATTGTTCGCCAATTTCTGGCTAAACTTTAGGAATTTCTAAAAATTTTGTCCTTCATAATGTATTTCTGCTGGAAATTATTTATTTGTATAGTTTCTTGACATTTTATAATGTCTTTTTCTTGTACGATTTTATGGCGTTAACATTTTCCCCTTGATGTATGAGGTTTAGGAGGAAATGTATAACCAAAACACATTATGTTTTATTTTTTGTGTGACCCTTGTGTGTGTATGTGTGTGTGTGTGTGTGAGAGAGAGAGAGAGAGAGTAACTTTCTATGGAGATAAGTAGGGGAATCCCTTGTCTGAAGTAAAAAAGTAACCATGCTCTATAGGAAACATGTAAGTGATAAAATAATAAAATTTTCTATGATACGGGCATGTTCCATGCTCATGATGGTGACTAGTTAATATAATTTAACAGATATTGGTTATGTCAAGTCACATTATGGTAGGTGACCTGCTGCAGGTTGATGATGACGATTGCTAACACCCTAAAGAGTGTTTTTTATGTGAGAAAAAAGGTTGAATGTGGCACCCACATGCATTGTCTGGGCATAAAAATTTTGGATGAAGTGCTCAATATATGCATGGGTTTTTTACTTCTAGGAACCTTCCCATGTATAATAATTTAATCATTTCTCAAAGATATGCTTACTGATACACGTGTCTTCTACTAATTTTGACAAAGTGGAATAGTTATGAAGTACGGTACCACCTTGACATGAAAATGGGTGTTTATTTCGAATGTAAAGGGGGTAAATGATATCATTGGGAAATGTGATTTCCCATTGTGCAATTTGAGGATGTTCCTGTGGTGGTAGGGTCCCATCCAAGGTATTACCTCCTTCCCGAAATTTTTTTGTTGTATTCGATAGGAAGGAAGAATCAAACATCTCAAACAAGTAATAATACAAGGGATCAAGGCTTCTGGTGAAGCAGGGTTTAATGTGATAAGTTAAGAAGAAATGATGACGAGAAGTAGCTAAAATGGATGGTGATGGTTAACTGGCCTAAGGACGATGTTGTTAATGTGAGTGGTAGAAGTCGCAACAACTTCTAATGAGGGTATCCCTAGGGTCGGTAGGACATACAAGGTGGGTGTATGTTTTCTATGACTAAAGTGATTGGGTGCAGTAAAGAATGCACAACTCAGACCAAGAGTGACAAGGGACTACTGCCAGGTATGAAACGTAAAAATATGTGTGGAAGTATTTCTCCTAAAAATATTTGTACACTTTCGAAAATAATGTGAAAGTGGTTTGGATGTACAAACATGGAGATGGGTGCCCCATTAATATCTGTGATCTTGCATGATGATGTGAGAAGGGTATTTTGCTGAGAGTGGGGGCCCCATTGGTTAGTCTCGGTGCAGGGTTGATGAGGTGTATGGAATGAGAGATATGGGCTATGTTTATGAGGGTGTTGTAGGCCAGATCTGAAACATGATAATGTGATTTTTGTTGATCCATTGTAGAAAATTGTGGCTGGTAATGGGGTTTTGATATGCGATGAGTGAAATATAATGATGTTGATAATAAATGCATAGGAATGAGATGGTTCTTGGGCAAGAGTTGATGGCCATGGCTCCTGATGGTGACTTATGGTCTAATAATATTATGGATGCCAAGGGAGGTGTGTCTCTACCAAATTGCGAGGGTGTTTATCATGTGCAAGGCGAGGTGTTGATAAACATGGTCAAGTGAATGAGGCCTATGTTTTATTATTGTGGATGAATAATGTTAGGATATGAAATTATTTGGAGGGAAGTATATCATGTTGGGAATAGGATGATATCTGCTCTTGTACTTTTATTACCTTGGAAATACAGTGATTTGCTGCAACTGCAACATTTGTGGCCATTACCCCAAGTAAAAGTATCTTTTTCATATAAATATTTTGAAATAACATGATTTAAAACAAACAAGAGAGGGAATACATGAGATTTAGTATGGAGGGGAGGGGCGAGGGGGTGGTCGCGATGGGCTCGAAGCGATGGGCTTGAAAATGAGTTTTCCTTAAAAATGGAACAAGGAGGTCCAAATTGAAGATGATGAAGTGTTGATCATTATGTCTCTCGCAGATTTATGGTTGGATACCATGAGCTCCAGTTATGGGCTCCCAAAAATGGTGGAAAGGGTGATATATAGGCCAAGATGGCCCAATTTCAATTGATTTGTGTCTTTTGAGCTTGAAAGGTCAAAGGATGCGATCAAAGCATTTCTTGCCATTGCGGTCAGATAGAGCACCAAGTATATGTGCCGAGAGTATCATGTAGGAGCTAGAACCTCACTCTTTTTAATTTTTTCATTTTCATGTTAGGTGAGCCATATAGGGGTGCCTTGTACGACCCTTTTAGTTTTCTTTACGGGGACCACGTGGGAGACTCTTGGAGAGTCGCCCTATCGTTGTGTGAAGACTTGATATTTGTGCATCAACTTTGGAAAAATGGTGCTTTTAGACGCATCATCCTTTGTGTCTGTGTAGGACACATATGTGGGGGTGGCATGCCTGCTTAGACAACAGATGCATCATCCTTCGTGTCTGTGTAAGACATAGATGCGGGGGTGGCATGCCTGCTTAGACAATAGACACATTGAATGATCATGGCGATCGGTACGTCTATGAGACACATAGGCATAGAGAATGTGCATGAAATAGTCTCACATGTGCATTATACATGCGCCTATATATATAAACTGCGAGCGGTCCTGTAAAATAATTTGTAACACATGATTTTTTTTTCAACTCATTCGAGATCAAAAACATATTTTCAATGTTTCTTGGTGGTAGGATGTTGTGGAGGGATAGGGATGGGCCTGTCCTCTACACCTAGGTGGCCCAAGTTTCACATGCTCTCCAAACATTGGCACGTTTGGGGTTTCTCAAGTTTCTTGAGAACCCTATTTTTAGGTCACACGACAGAATCTTACGATTCCTAGTTCGCTGCTGGGACCGGTAGAGGTGGATCATGGCAGTGTGTCAGATTGAGCTTAGGCTATCAACTTAGACATAAGTATGCTTTTTTTCTAGTCTCTTACCTTGCGGTGGGTTGTTGCCCTATCCAATTCTAGTAGGGGCAATGAACATTAGGCATTGGGTAGAGGAGGCTAGTCACTGTGGGCCCCATGCTATCTCGCGGGGGTGTGCTCTTATGTCCTATATTACAGACTTGAAAGAGCATGCGGCTTTGTCTATGATCATCCGCCTGGTGGGGTCATCTTTGCCTCATAGGGTATCAAGGCCACATATAGCATTCTTGCGGAAACTCGAAGTAGGACACTTTTTTGACTGGGCTCAATTGGTATATTGTGGCATGGCCACTGAGCTGGCCAAGGTGTAGTGAGGCCTAATTGGGAATTTTTTCTATGCCATCATCTTATGTTGTATTATGTACGAGCGGGTCATTATGCTACGACCTTTTATTGCAGTGCCACTTGGCCCTACGAGGGATCCTTGGATCTGCATATGGGTGCCTATCATGCCCCGTCATGGTGGGGTTGAGGTTGGTCGGTACTGGGATGACACTATAGAAAAGTGGTTCGAGTCAAACCCTTAGTTGATTCTAGAGTTCCCGTACACTAGAGTGTATTTTCATAGTAATCCAAATATGGGTATTCCTCCTGATTATGCTTCGGGGCCTGCAGATATGACCTTTATGTTTTCTACATTTGAGTATTATTTTCATGTACTTATGGACATTCCATTTTTTATGACATTGATACATTGTTTGTATACTTTGTAGACGAGATGGACGGGCGAAGCCCTGGCCTTCTTAGTTGGCCATGCTCTGAGGAGGAGGGGCATGCTAGGTGCGGATTAGGCTCTACGGGGGTCTATAGATGGTAGTCCCCCTCACTATACTGGACCATATGTGACACAACAAGTTTATGAGGGTGGCCCTTTGGGGGAGGGCACTAGCACTACTACCGTTATGTGGATCCACAACTACTTGCACAAGTCAAGTTTGCCAAGGCCCATCGAGAAGCTGTTGAGGCTCGTGTAGTAGATGTCGAGGCTCGTGTTCAAGCTCTCGAGAATCATATACCAGAATTTGGTGATTCCTCGAGAAGGATGGAGAACCTTACCCGGGGGTTTCCCACAAAGTGATTTTATGATTTAGAAAATATATGGCTGGAGACAAGGATGTCCCGTGAGAGGGCTCATTGCCCGGTGTTGCGCTAAGTAGCACTTGTTGTGGCTGTTGCTACTCCTATTATTACTCCAGGTGTGGATGTGGGTTCATAGTATCCTCCTAGAGGGGGTCAAACCTATATTTTTTCTATATATGTACCAGGGAAAGTACCCATTATGAGGACTCTTCCGTACCTTTTTGACGACATATTTTTTTTTTCCTGGTGGAGGGCCAGTGGACTCATTTTTTTAATAATGGGATACATATATTTTTTGATATATATGCAAGGTGTATTTTCATAGCTATGATGATGTGTCTATGGATTTTTATGATGTTTTTTATGTTGCTCATGGTCGTTGGTATATACGCATTGCATTCCATACTTGGATATGGTTAGCTATTCAATCAGCTACATGATTTTGATCTCTTGGTATATATGTAAATGTAATATGATCTAAACTATGGGGCTAATATTTTTGCATCTAGGTACTTCCTGAAGAGATGTGAATATCATACTTGAAAGGCTTGGTTTAACTGTGACACCACCAACTGGGAATCAAGGAAGACATGTAAATGGAAGATGCCTTGGATGGAGGCATCACTTAATAGTCCTATGAAAACATCATATTTTTATTGATTGTTTGTGGCTGACTCGATACACACTCCATTAGTGAGGTATGGTGACCGGTTAGGAGAATATATGGCTTAGGGGGCAACAACTAAATTTTGTGACCCTCGAGAGGCTCCATCAGTGAATCCAAAATAGTATATGGGAGGAAAATCCATCTATGAAACAAGATAGTTATTTTTAGAACAAGCCCATGATGATGGAATCATCATACAAAATTATGGTGCATACAAATTCATTCTAGGGTACTGAGGCGTTTCTTTTATGGGTGGAAATTTTTGAAGTAGAGCCCATTGATGGGATTTTTTAGACATGTGCTATCAGGCTTCGAAAAAATGTATGATCTTTTTAGGAGACATTTTTTAATGATGTATGGACCCTTCCATAATTTTTTGAACTTCCCAAGTCCTAAATCTTCTTGTGTGACATAATAACGCATGACTAGTTCTCCCTCAGAGAATGAGCGAGGGGTGAAGTTGTGGTAAAATGAGGCTTTGGCCCTCTTTTTATGGTCTTCATTATGTAAGAGAGACTCTCATGAAATTTCATTGATGAGTTCTAATTGTACACACCATTACTCTAATGGCTTAGTATGAGTGAGAAGTTCAATGGAAGAACGCAGGGTGGGAATTTTGTGTTCTATGGGAAGCATGACCTCTACCTTGTATACTAGTTTAAAGGGTGTGAAGCTAGTTGAGGCCTTGAATGTTGTGCGGGAAGCCCATAAGGCTGAAAAACCCAAATGTGCCAATTGGTTTTGTGGTTGTTCACCATACAATGCAACATGGTTTTGAGGACTTTGTTGACAGCTTCTACCCAACCATTAGACTGGGGGTAGTATGGTGACGCAAACTCATGTGTGAAACCAAGGTGTTGGGATAGTTCTTGGAATATTTCATTATCTAAATGCTTCCCATGGTCTAATATGAGCTCCTTAGGAATACCAAACTATGTTATGACATGCTTGAAGATAAACTATGTTGCGGTGTTTGTAGTGTTATTTTATGTGGCCATGGCTTCTTCCCATTTGGCGAAATAATCGAAAACCACAACTATATACTTGTGGTTTCCTAATGATGTGGGGTTAAATTTCATGAATTAAATGACCCATTTGGAAAAGGGGTCTGGTACAATGACAAGGTGGAGGGGATCTGGAGGAGCTTGCGCCTTATGAGAGTTGCATTGGCATCATTCACACCTCTTGATTAGTTCAATCCAATCATGAAACATGGTGAGCTAGAAATAACTAACATGTAGGAATTTTTGGGCAGTGTCCATTCATGATAAGTGGCTTCCGCAAGCCCTGATATGGTAGTCATTCAATACTTGGTTGTGATTAAGGCTTCAACATAAGATGGTGTCAATGCCACATCGATATAGGATGTCCCCTAATAGAATTTATTGGGGGTCTTGATGGCTTATGCACCTCTTATCATCATAAGTGAGTTGGGGTATGAACTTATATGTTCATAATAAGAGGATATCGCCGTACCAAGGATCCTTCATTGTCACTAAGAACAAGTGTTCATGAGGCAATGCATCATTAATGGGGTATCCTTGGGTCTATGTAGGGAGATATCTAATGAATTCGTCTAGGATGAGAGCCTTTTTTCTCTTAGGGTAGGTAAAATAAAAATAAAATTCTTGTAGTATAACTACCCATTAGGCGTATTTATGGTTCATCATTCAATGGGTGATAAAATATCTCATGGGGTTGATAGCTGATATGATGATGGTCGTTCGAAGGATGATATGATGCCGAAGATTTTGTAGTTCATGTACTAGGGCTAAGGTTGTTTTATCATATGGCTCATACTTCAATGCATACCTGACTAAGTTCTTTCTTACATAATAGATTACATGGTCCTTAATGTTGGGTTCATCCTTGAATAGCATCCCTGCAATGGCTATGTCTGACACATATAGGTATAGGGTTTACTATTTGTTGTGGTTGGGTGGGCTGATCAAAGGTGCATAAGACAAAGTGTCTATTAATGCTTCAAATGATTTCTTAACATGCTCATCCCATTGGAAATGAATGTCACAACAAAGGATAAATAGGAATCCCTACGCACAAGTGGCATAGTCATGAACAAAACATTGTAAGAAGTTGCCCTTACCCTGCAATATTTTTAATTTATTCAATGTTTTTGGAGGCAGTACTTCTTCGATTAGTTGGAATTTGAGAGTGTTGACTCTAATACCTTACTGGGAAACAAAAAAACCTAGCAGTCTTCTGGCGTTGACGTAGAAGATACACTTGAGGGGGTTCAAGCATAGGTTATATTGTCTGCATATCTTAAAATCCAGACAAAAATCTTCCAAATGGTCAGCACGTGTCTTGTACCGCACCGTGAAGTATTCCAAATAGGTGAGGATGAGATGAGCCAAGTCATGAAAGATGTAGTTCATGGTCTACTGGAAGGTGGCGCCAATGTTTTTTAGTCCAAATGGAATAACTTGGTATGTGAAGGTACCCCAAGGGGTGGTGAATGTGGTTTTGTACTGATCCGTATGGCAGATCTAAATTTTATTATACCTTAAGAACCTGCCCATAATGGATAAGCCCTTGTGACTAGCATAAGCATCAATGACTTGGTCGATAAATGGTGTAGAGTAATTATCCTTACAACAGGCTTTATTCAGATCACATAAGTCGATACAAATACAAATTGTTCCCTATTTTTTCATGATGGGTACAATATTGGAAACCCAGGACATGTAAGAAATTGGGTAGATAAACCTAACTTTGTGGAATTATCTATCTCCTGCTTAATTTCTTCAGCCTTAGATGGGTGTAATTGAAATTGTTTTTGGTGGACGGGGGAGGCAGCATAGGCCTGAAATTTCCTATTAATCCCATGCAAATATATCTTTGTATTCTTGTAATATGGAGGTGTACGAGGCTACTTATTTTGGAGAGCATGTTGCCCCCAGGGATATTTCTTCGACCTTGCTTGGTTTTTTTCACAATATTCACCTAGACAGTAGGTGAAATATTCACCATGTTACCTTCCTCAAATGCATCAAGCGCGGGGATGGGATTTTTGAACCAATTTAGTTTTCCTGATGGTAGGAAATATTTGTTTTCAATGGCGTAGATGTTGTAGGTTGGTGTGTTACTAGGCATGAATGTTTTTTCTAGTAGAAAAAGCGAGCGGTGGTGCATGGCGTCACATGGACATTCAAGTTCTATCATGGCATAAAAATATCATTGTGAGAGTGAAACATGATATCAAGGGGAAAATTGGTTTGAATGACATCGTGAGGAGGGGATTCAGGACTAGAAGTGCAGGTTGACAAACAAGAATATGATTCGGTTGTTGATTTCATAGAAATAGATGAGGTTGAAAAAACACAGATGGTGTCGGCATACACCATTAGTGGTACTGCTATTGGTATAGTAGTTTTAGAGTAATCGCCACCAAAAAATTATGAGTAGACAACATGAGTCATGGTTCCAATGGATGATGAGATGAATCGTATGTGATGTTTCTTGTCATCAGCATTAGGTGGTGGAAGGATTTTTCGATGAAAGACTTGTATTGAGTGAGAGGCGATTCATGTGACCTTGTTGGTGTACAAGGTGAAAAGGAATGCTCCTTGATAGGAAACTGGCATTAAATCCGCAGATGCTAAAATGTTTGTAACATATGGCATGCTTCTGTACCGTGAGAGTGACTGGTGCAAAATTTTCACCTAGTGCATGTACTTACCGAGTAAATGGTATGTGAGCCAGTATTACTTACAGCTTAATATGATGATGCTTGATTGTGGTTGGGAAATGGTGCATTTCTTCACTTTGACCATCTTTGGGTCCTATTTTTGGCATTATATGGCTCCCTCAGGTGGGTTTGGTTTAGTGCTGCTCTGGTTTTTCTCAATCATGGAATATATTGAAAATTCTACGTATGGTGAAATTGGGAGAAAATGTGACAATAACATTGAGTGATTTTATCTTGATCAGAGAGATGTATATGAGGGATGGGGGTAACTATGAGAATAATGTTGGCGAACTTGGCCAGCTCCTGACACTAGTTAATCAGGTGGTTTTTTTTATTGCATAGGGCACATGGGAAGTGGGGTTTAGAAACTGCCCTAATGGGGCGTTTGTTTACCTTCCCATATCTAGGTCGGTGATGGTGACGCGAGGGAGGAAAAATTCTTAGTGGATCTCTCTTCCGATATAGCAAAAATAGACCTATATGCTTCAGTATCTTGAGTTATGGCACTATGCGCAGATTCTAAGTCGAAATTTGCTAAGTTATAATTTTCAGCGATAAGATGATGCATGAAATCCAACATAGATTGGAAAATATGGATATGGGGACAATGACATACATGGTGGTTACTTTGAAAAATCTTACATGCATGTATTCCGCACCTAGATAACTTGCTTTTGGAAACATAAGGGATTGGGTAAAAATGACTAAATTCCCTTAATTCAGTACACTAAGCAATCAAATGATCAAGTTTTTCATACAATGCGCATACACATGTCTGATTTCTGGCCTCTATTTTCGTTCTTGGTGTCTGCACAATTGGGTTGGTTGGGTACAAGCATGACTATAGTTCTTCTCATATGTATAAGATGGTTTTGGATATGTCCTCCCCTATCTGGATAAATGGATCCTAGGACTGGCTAATTCGTGTAACGCATCCCTATATCAAGGGATTTCTGAGCAATGGTGGGTATAATGCATGTACTTATCACATATGGCACATGTATGGTTTATGCATAATGCCTTAACTTGGATGTTTGTGACCTTTTATCATTTGTTTGGAGTTGGGTTCGCATCGATTCTTTCGGTATGCAGAAGAGATTATAGCTCGTCTAATTCTGGGTAAATGTTAGTAGGATGGCCAATTATGTTTCACGGTGCATAAGGTGGGGATGTCCTAGGGACTTTGGGAGTATCCACCTTCTTCCCTTTTCCATTTACCCTCTTGGTGGAATTGTCTGGTGTCATTATGGGGAGTTTTGTATTTATGGTGGCCTTCATAGAGGTGATAGGTGTTGAGTCTCAATTCTGCATCTTTTCCAATCACTTTTCTATACCATTTTCACTCACCTGAACCTCCCAAGTTGTCAATATCATTGTATGTTAATTGCAAAAGAGCATCTAACATGGTTTTTAACTATATTTTTGTGTCTGCTGTTTGATTTATATTTTGTTCATTTAGCTGCGGAATCTTGCCACTTTCCGTAGCTGCTGCAACTTTCTGCAGCCATTTTGTGAAACTCTATGTTACAGGTGTCTACAGGAAAAACGAGCCACATGGGCAAGTCAGAAATGATGTGGACATGGTTCGTGTCCTATTGGCTCGAGCAAACTCATCTAAAGAAGCCGCGGTCAAAGGCGTCCACATGGAAGTCAACTATAGAGTCTCACGGTGACAGGACTCTGTTTCGTGTCACGTGAAGGTTCATATGGCCGTTTCTGAGCTTGCGGAGGACAAGTCGACATCTGTACATGGCTCCATAGCCGAATTCAAGCATCCACTCCTCATAGATTTACTTTCCAACACGGCCATGATCCTAGATCCGTGGACGTAATGGTCTACGTGTTCTTCACCAGCATAAACTTTAGGAGACAGTTATATTTCTTTTGTTATATATAACACGTTTGCATACGCATATGGAGTTAGTCTCGATTAGTCTCTGTTATCTTTTATTAGTCTGTTCTGTAATGTAATTACGCTGCCTTTGTGCCGTAATACTACCTTACTGTTATGACTGCATTTTAATATAAGAAGACTCTGTTTTCCAACATCATTCGTACTTGAATATTGTTGCCAAGGCAGGTGTAGAGGGCCCCTGCACTTGCCAAGGTTCTTTGCATTATTGTATAGTTCTTATTTCATTTCTTTAAAGCTCATTGTACCATAATCCATTCACATGTTTATACATTGCATTTTTCATGATACATATGCTTCATTTATGTTTATAAATTTTCATGCTTTCCATTTCACTTCTGTCTTTCATGTTTTATGTTATTAATCACTGATCAGTGTTCTTGTTTCAGGTTATAGATAGGCAGCCCATGCATTTTCATAGCTTTTTGACTAATGAAATGGAATTAACATTGTTCTGCTGCTAATTTGCTTTTCTTAATTTCTGTTTAATTTCAGTACTACTTTGTTTAATTTAGTTTTGCTCATTTGCTTCAGTAGTTAAATTTAGATATATTAAACTGCTCATAACATCTTCAGTTGCCTCCGAAAGCCACAGCTGGACTGATGGTGAGGGATTGTATTATGAAATTTGTAGTTTGATATTAGTTTCCTTTCTGCAAATTTAGATATATTAAACTGCTCATAACATCTTCAGTTGCCTTCGAAAGCCACAGCTGGACTGATGGTGAGGGATTGTATTATGAAATGTGTAGTTTGGTATTAGTTTCCTTTCTGCAAATTTAGACATATTAAATTGTGCATGACATCTTCAGTTACCTCCGAAAGCCACAGCTGGACTGATGGTGAGGGATTGAATTATGAATGTATGGTTTGATAATAGTTTACTTTCTGCAAGTTAGATATCAGTTACTCAAGTTGTTTATGGTTACTTCCGAAAATCATAGCTGGACTAATGATGAGGGATCAGAAGACAAGTTGATGTAAATTGATTTAGATTTACTTTATTGCAACTTTTGGATTTCTTTCAGCATAATTTTTTTTTTTTTTAGACAGCAGCAAGAATAGTTTGGTTTCATGTTCACTAGTTCACTGTTTTGATTTATTAGACTAGCAACACCTTTTCATTTCAGCAGCACATTTTCATTTCCTTTCAAGTTTTTTCATTGTAATTTTCAAATTATTTTTTTAAGTTTCAAGTTGGTAAATCATTATAGAGGATATCATTTCCTTGAACAAACATAACCATACTTGTTTTTATTTTTAGAATTTCCATCTCACCTTAGAAAACCAAAAATGACAAAAAGTTAAGAAATAGGTTATCTTGCACATATAGTGCGCCGCACTTCATCAGCTTACGAATCCCGGATTGACAAATTAAATGCAGAAATTTAGGACACACTAAATTGACCAAAAATTTTGGCGCCGTTGCCGGGGAAGTGTAACTAGGTAGCCAATTTCTTAAAAAAAAAAAAAACACAAAATCATGAAAGAAGGGAAAACTTGATAATTTCTTGAAGTATGCTCTCCTCTTGCACCTAGTGTGATCTGGAGGATCAGAAAAGAGAGTTATTGGTTCAGTAATTTCTTAAGTATGCTCTCTTCTTGCACCTAGTGTGACCTGGAAGATCAGAAAGAGAATTATTAGCCCAACTTTAAAAAAATAAAAAATAAAAAAAAATGACATGCATAGAGAAAGAGATTCTAGGGGAAGGTTTATAGCTAAAGCCAAGAGTTCGATTTTCACAACTCCATCTTCTTCAAGGCATAGACCAGATTCACCACCATCTACCCCTAGCCTTAAGATTTTTGGAAGTCAAGGAATAGCTGAATTAGAGGATTCTCCTATACCACCTACCAAATCTCATTTAGAAAACAAAGAGACTCTCTCTCATCCTCCCTTGGTAGAAGAACTAGAGGACTTTAAGGACTCTAAAGAAACTATCATGGCAGAGGAAGTAATAGATGGAGGTCGAGGTAGAGGTAGAGGTAGAAGAGGAGGAAACAATGGAGACAACAATGGTGAAGGAAATAATGGTAGAAATAGGGAAGGAGACAACTTGTTTGGATTCCCTATAGTTGATGAGGAAACTCATACAATGATGAAAAATATCTCACCATCTGTCCTCCCTAACTTTTATGGATTGCGAAGTGAGGATCCTGAAACATTTCTGTTTGAGTTTGAAGTTGTGTGCCGAACTTATGACTATATGGAAGACTCTCAAAAACTCAAACTGTTTCCTTCAACATTGAAGGGATCTGCTTTGAAATGGTTCATGAGATTAGCCACTCAATCTATTAGGACTTGGAATGATATGAAACAAACATTTTTGGATATATACTTGGACTATTGTATGCCCACCAATCACAAGGATGAGGTATTCAAAATGATGCAAAAAGAAGATGAAAATTTGGAAGACTTACTTGAAAGATTTCAACACAACTTGAAAAGAGAAAAGATGAGCAACTTAGATGATGAAACCTTGAAATCCCTCATATTAAAAGCCATTAGAGATGAATGGATAGATATTTTAAACATGATGGGGAAAGGATACATTTCTCAACTCCCACTTCATGATATAACAGAACTATGTGTCCATCTCTCAAGAGGAAAATCTAAAACAGGAAAAGGGCCTAGGGATCCTTCTCTTATTAGGGCTAACAAATCTGCAACTGGATCAGTAAGTAGGGCAGATATTGGTAACATGCTTGATGAATTTAAAACTGATATCTTAGGGAGCCTTAGTGAACAACTAGACACCCTTAAAATCCAAAACAAGGAGAAAGAAGAAACAGATGCCTTAGCCATCTTTTGTCCGAAATGTAGGAAGAAACATGCTTTGAGGGGATGTCCCTTGGATGAAAAATTTGTAGAAACATGTATGATTTGCTCAGAGAATCATGAGATCAAGGATTGTCCTTCAATTCCTGGACTCAAAGCTATCTTTCAAGAAGACCCAAATTCAGTAGAATCTCTCTGTTTTGTTGCAAGGAGACCTTGGCAGGGACAACAAACTCAAGGGTTTAACAACCCTAGAATTTTCAAACCCAACCAAATTGGAATCCTTGGCAACAACCTTGGCCCTAACATCAAAATTCATATCAGCCATGGGTACAAGGGATGCAAAATCCTTATGGGAGATTTGCTCAATTTTATCAATATCCTCCATCTTTTCAAAATCAACAAGCTCCACAAATTCCAAATTCAAATCCACAACTTTCATTGCCATTTCCACAACAACAACCTTCTCAACAAAATCCAAATCCTTAAATCATGCTCCCATACCAACAAAAGACAAATCAACTTCCAGCTCAGCCATTGCCAAATCCTAATAATAACAATCCTCAGAATACTTACATGGTAGAAGGACAACAATTTCCTACCTATATGATTGTTCCTCTCAATGATGTACAACTCAGATCTGGTAGAGTTTTAGAAAAACCTTCTATAGATATTCAAGAGCAAGATACCTCTGAGGAGGATTCTCTTCAAGTCAATAAGGGTTATGAGGAAGCATCTCTTCAAAATTCAAGCATTCAAAAAGAAAAAGAAAAGTTAACCCCCACAACTCCTATAGTTGAGCAACCTGCATCTTTATCTACACCTCCTTTTCCTGAAAGACTACAAATTGACAAGGGGGTGGAAAAACAAATCTTGTTGCCTAACTATGATTTTCTAGATGAATTGAAGAATGTTTGTATCAAGATTCCCTTGCTACAAGCCATTAGAGAGATTCCTATTCTAGCAAAAACAATAAAGGAGTTGAGTTTCAAAAGACCAGGAAGGAAACTAAAAGACACAAGAAGAATCCACCTGGTAGGAAAAATTGCAGATATCATGATGGGAAAAATTACCATGCAGAAGTATGTAGATCTAGGAAGTCCAATTGTCAAGACACATATAAATGGGATAGAAATTCCAAATACATTGATTGACTTAGGGGGTGCTATCAACATTATGAGTAGACAGACTATGGACCAGCTAAAACTTCCTAACCTTCTTTTTACACCTACTTTACTGCAACTTGCAGATCGATCAATTATTAAACCAGATGGTGTATTAGAAGATATTTCAGTCTCCTTAGATTCTTGGGAATATCCAGTAGATTTTATGATTTTGACTCCCAAGAGTAATCTAGGAGGGCACCCACTTATTTTAGGAAGACCTTGGCTAGCCACAGCTGATGATTTTATTAGTTGTAGATCTGGGGACATGTACATTTCTAATGGTAATTCGACAAAGAAATTCAATTTGTATCCTCCAGCAAGAGCAATCACAGAAGTAGGAGACAATGAATGGGTTG
Source organism: Pinus albicaulis (assembly GCA_034641835.2). NCBI lineage: Eukaryota > Viridiplantae > Streptophyta > Pinopsida > Pinales > Pinaceae > Pinus > Pinus albicaulis. Next base: position 598,007,413 of record CM076574.1, read on the forward strand.
ATGATGAGGACATTATACAACCTGTCTTTACCATTTCTGAAATCAGTGAGGATAGTCAAATTCTGAACACATTAGAAAATTTTGAGATATCTTCAGAATATGACCCCACACAATTTCAGTTGGAATCTGACATAGAATATTTATCATCAAGACAAATGTCTCTTTGCTCTATGGAAGAGTTTGGTAGCTCTACTATTGAGATTTTTCCAGGAAAAACATTGAATATCAACAAACATTTGGAAAAGTCACAACAAGAAGAACTAACCAAAATCTTGCAAAAACATTCTACTGCATTTGCATGGGAGTATACTGACATGAAAGGTGTTGATCCTAAGACTTGCATCCATCATATCTATATTGAGGAAAACAGTAGACCAATCAGACAACCTCAAAGAAGGATGAATCCAAATCTTAGGGAGATAGTGAAAAAAGAGCTCCAAAAACTTCTCAATGTAAACTTCATTTATCCAATTTCAGATAGCCGATGGGTTTCTCCTTTGGTTATAGTACCTAAAAATAATGGTAAATGGAGGGTATGCATTGATTACAGGGAATTGAACAAAGCAAATTTGAAGGATTGCTTTCCTTTGCCTTTTATCGATCAGGTATTAGACACATTAGCAGGTAAAAAGTACTTTTCATTTTTGGATGGTTTTAGTGGCTATAATCAAATTCAGGTAGCACCTGAAGATCAAGATAAGACCACATTTACTTTTCCATGGGGAAATTTTTCCTACCGAGTGCTTCCTTTTGGGTTATGTAATGCACCAGCAACATTCCAAAGAGCAGTACTAGGAATTTTTTCTGATCTAATCCATGATTGTGTAGAGGTTTATATGGATGATTTTACAGTTTATGGTAATTCATTTGAAGAGGCATTAGAAAATTTGTAAAAAGTTCTTATAAGATGTAAAGAAACAAACCTTTCATTAAGCCATGAAAAATGCTTTATGATGTTTACTGAAGGGATTGTTTTAGGACATCATATTTCAGGAGATGGGATTAAGTTTGATAGATCAAAAGTTGAAGTCATCTCCAAGTTGCCTATTCCAAATTGTCAAAGAGATGTTAGAAGTTTTCTAGGATTTACTGGTTACTATAGAATATTTATAGAAAACTTCACTAAAATAGCATCTCCACTCTTCAAATTGCTTACAAAATATTGTGAATTCAAATGGGATCCTAATTGTCAATCAGCTTTTGAAACTTTGAAAACAAGAATATCTGAAGCACCTATCTTAAGAGGACCAAATTGGAAACTCCCTTTCCATATTTCTACGGATGCTTCAGATACAGCTCTAGGAGTTGTGTTGGGTCAAAAAGATTTAGTTCCTTATGCCATTTATTATACCAGTAAAAATTTGACTCCCACAGAGTTGAACTATACTGTGACTGAAAAAGAGTTTTTAGCTGTTGTTCATGCGATTAATAAGTTTAGACATTACATAACAGGCTATGAAACTTTTATTCATACTGACCATTCTGCAATTAGATATTTAATGAACAAACCTATTACTAATGGTAGAGTGACAAGATGGCTTTTACTTTTGCAAGAATTCAATATTACTGTGTTGGATAGACCAGGAAAACAGAATACAGTAGCTGATTTCTTGTCTAGAATTTAGAATACTAAAGAAGATTCTCCTGTAGAGGATAAGTTTCCTGATGAATACTTGTTTGTAGTAACTATTAAGACTCCTTGGTATGCAGATATTGCTAACTATTTGGTTACAGGGAAACTACCTTCACATTTATTTCCAAGTGAAAAACGAAAAATTATTCAAGAGAGTTCAAAATATTCATGGATTTCTAACGAATTGTTTAAAACAGGGCGAGATCTTGTGATCAGAAGATGTGTCAGGGAAGATGAAATGCCTGATATTCTTAAGGCATGTCATGATGAACCATGCGGCGGACACTTTGCAGACAAAAGGATGGCCTATAAAATCCTCTCTTTAGGATATTATTGGCCTTCCCTCTTCAAAGATGAAAAACAATATGTCAAAAGGTGTGATAGCTGCCAAAGAGTAGGGAAACCTACCCTTTCAAATGAAATGCCATTGCAAACACAGGTACTCATTAAACCCTTTGAAAAATGGGCTTTAGATTTCATTGGACCTATTAATCCACCATCTAAGCAAAAGAAGTATATATTGGTTTGTACTGATTATGTTACTAAATAGGTAGAAGCCAAAGCATTAGTATCTGCTACTGAAAATTCAATTGTTCATTTTCTTTATGAGGATATTTTTACTCGCTTTGGTGTTCCAAGAGAAATTGTGACAGATCGGGGGAGCCAATTCACATCCAATTTGGTGGAGAAGTTGATGGAAGAATAAAAAATCAAGCACAGAAGATCTACTCCTTACCATCCACAAGCAAATGGTCAAGTGGAGTCCACAAACAAAGTTCTTGAAAGTATCATCACCAAAACTGTTCATCTACATAGAAGAGATTGGGCAGAAAGGCTTCTAGAAGCCTTGTGGGCCTACAGAACTACATGGAGGAATACAACAGGACATTCTCCCTATGAACTTGTTTATGGGAAAGAAGTCTTGCTCCCCATTGAGTTCCAAGTCAAGACCTTCAAGATAGCAGTTCAGTTGGGGATGGACTTATCATAAGCCCAAAAGCATAGAATGGAGCATTTGAATGAGCTAGATGAGATCAGACAAGAAGCAATTTTAAGAACTGATCTAGTTCAAATATCAAAGAGCTAAATGGCATGACAAGTACATCAAAGAGAAGAAGTTTCAAGAAGGAGATTGGGCATTGTTATTTGATTCCAAGTTTAAAGATTTTCAAGGAAAATTTCAGACTCATTGGCTTGGGCCATATGAGATTGACAAGATCTTTAGCAATGGAGCGGTAAGAATCAAGGCCATTGATGAGTTTCAAAATCCTCTTATTGTGAATGGCCATAGATTGAAAGTTTATCATAAGCCACTCTCAAAAGAGGATTTTGTCAAAATGTTTCAAAAAAGTTTTGGAATCAGGCTGGTATAGAAGAATTCTTCTTCTCCACCAGCCTAGCTTTTGTTATTTTCAGTTAAAAAAAAAAAAAAAAAAAAAAAAAAAATTGTATAAGCCTGAAAACCAATCACTGATTGGCAGTCTTATACAGAAAATATAGGGTGAAAATCAGGAACACCTGACACTCTATATTTTCCAAAAAAAATAAATTTCTCTTTCATTTCACAAGTTTTGTGACCACCCACTCCATTCCATTCCACTTCATTCCATTTCATTTCACTTCATTTCACTCCATTCCATTTCATTTTATCTGTTTCATTCCATTTCATCAATAAAATTCTTTTTCATAACCATTTCCATCTAGTCATTTGTCATCCGTTCATGTTCATTCATCCAAATAATAGTTGTGTCAGTTTCCGCAGCTGACATCTGTTTCCGCAGCTGACTCCAGTTTCCGCAGCCAGAAGCAGATTCCGCAGCTACAACTCTGTTTTCAAAAGAATGTATAGCCAGATGTTATTTCCATAATCATGAAATAAAATGCAGGTGAGAGGATCAAAAAATGAAGACATGGAGCATTCAAGACACCAATAAAGAGTAACTAGTTGAAGACCAAGGGAAAAGGCAAAGATTCCAAAGGTATGAATAAAATTTATTTCAAATAGCATTGAAAAACACATTTTTATATAGTTCTGAACCATAAGCTCCATCCATTATGTGCAATGATTATATTGAAAATTCCGTAACCTTTCACGATCTCCATATTATCCTCTCGCATTCATTCTCAAACGGTTCCATCATTAAACCCCCGATCTTCACTCATGTTCCAATATTCCACCGGTGACAATGAGACGTATTTGATTTGACCACGGACTCTTACAGCCGCATAAATCCATAACCATTGTTTAAACGTGCTCATATTTATTGTGCAGCCACCAATATTCAAAACACTGTCGTATGTGTTATACTTTGTTAACTTCACAGCCGTATCTCTGTTGTGCTCACGAAAACCCCTCTCTGTTCTGTTCACTCCATTTCATTCTCTACTATGCTATATTCTGTATACCACTCTCTAACATTTACCCACAGTCATTGTGCTCATCTCCGTGCATTCAGCCGTTCTATTTCCATCGAACCCTCACACAGGCAAATTTGTGAAGAGCAGAAAGAAAATGGGTAAATTGCTAAGAGCAGAACCGGAAGGACCTAAGTTTATAGAGGGATATCCGCAAGTAAAGGAGATATTGAAGAAAGCAAAGTGGCTACAATTTATCCAGAAATTCAGAGGTTATCATAAAGAAGTGACGAAGGCATTCAGAAGGTTGTTTAATGGCCTGGAAGTAGAGATTGGAGACCTTAAATTTGCGGTCAATGAAGCATCTATAGCAACAGCCACGGAACTTCTTCAAGAGGGTGAGCATTGGTTTAAGAATAAAAGCATCAGTGATGAAGCATGGAGAACAATATTACGAAACCAAGGTATGGACATAACTATTTTTAAAAGAGGAATTCCTGTTCATGCATTGAAAGAGGAATGGGCTACTTTGCTGCTAGTTGTTCAGAAATTCATTACATGTGAAGGCCGTTTTGGGTCCATGTATATGTACCATACCAAGTTACTGATGAATTTTCTAGATAATCAAACTCTCAATCTCCCATATTTTCTATTCAATAGTTTGAAGAAAATGTCCGTGACTGTTCAGAAACATTTAGGAGATGTAGAACCCCATCTATATCACCACGGCCTTGTAAAAATTTTGATTGAAAAGGAGTTAAAGGAAAAGAAAGACACATGGGAAAAATTTCTGGTTAGAAATTTCTTTGAGGAACCTCAGGAAATTCCTGAAGGTAGTACAACAAGAAGGAGTAGAAGAAAAAGAATAAATGATGAAACCCAAATTACTCCTACTCAAGAAATTCCTGAAGGTAGCACAACAAGAAGAAGTAGGAGAGAAAGAACAATTGATGAAATCCAAAATACTCCTACTACTACAATTGAAAGAACTGATAGGGAAGAGAGACTGTCAAAGAGGAAGAAGAAAGAAATCAAGGGTAAGAAGCCAATAACACCAAAAGAGAGAAAAACTATTGAGGCTATACATAAAACCCCTTCTTCTTCTGAAGAAGATCATCAAGTGTTATCTGAAAGATTAGTTTATCTTCAAAAACAGTCATCCATAGCCAAAAAGACAGAGAAAGGAAAACAAAAACAAAAGGATAGTGTACCACAGCGTGTGAGAAGAAGCAGCAGACTTAAGGGGAAATTGAGGAAAACACAAATTAAGGGTCCTCATTTCATTGATTTGGGAGAGGAGACATCTGAATAGTCCCCAACTGAACATAGTCCATCTCAGTCAGTTAGTGAACTTGGTTCATTTCATTTCAACCGCATTTGAAGATAACTCTCCTTCACGGCATTTTGGGGAAAGCCCAATAAAAATGACACCTGATATAGACCCCAAGCAGCAGGAAGTATATGGCTATATAGAATCTTTGGAAAAGGCAGCTACAGGTCCCAGTACTTCGTCCATTCAGCCTCATACAGTATAGGATGATTTAGTCCAATCACTAAAATAGGAAATCTTTGAGCTAGAGCTTTTAAATAGACACATGAAAAATGAAAATGAGACATTGAAGGAACAAGGTAAATTGGAAAAAATCATTCATGATAATACCATGCTACATCTGGGAATATGGCAGAAGAAGAACAAGAAATTGAAAAGGAAATGCCAGAAGTTAAGCAGAGCACTGGTTAATATCAAATTTAGGTGCTTAATGAAGAAACCTAGAATGTTGGCAGCACCAAGGAAGAGGAGGAGAGGATTGGATGTGCTGGCTGAAGTGTCAAGGCATATGAACTAAGGAAGGAATATCAAAATTTTGGTTGCATGAGGACATGCAACACCTTCACAGTGGGGGTATGTTGAGTCTCAAATCTGCATCTTATCCATACACTTTTCTATACCTTTTTCACTCACCTGAACCTCCCAAGTTGTCAATATCATTGTATATTAATTGCAAAAGAGCATCTAACATGGTTTTTAACTATATTTTTGTGTCTGCTGTTTGATTTAGATTTTGTTCATTTAGTTGCGGAATCTTGCCACTTTCCGCAGCTGCTGCAACTTTCCGCAGCCATTTTGTGAAACTCTATGTTACAGGTGTCTACAGGAAAAACGAGCCACATGGGCAAGTCAGAAATGATGTGGACATGGTTCGTGTCCTATTGGCTCGAGCAAACTCATCTAAAGAAGCTGCGGTCAAAGGCGTCCAAATGGAAGTCAACCATAGAGTCTCATGGTGACAGGACTCTGTTTCGTGTCACGTGAAGGTTCATATGGCCGTTTCTGAGTTGCGGAGGACAAGTCGACATCTGTACATGGCTCCATAGCCGAATTCAAGCATCCACTCCTCATAGATTTACTTTCCAACATGGCCATGATCCTAGATCCGTGGACGTAATGGTCTACGTGTTCTCCACCAGCATAAACTTTAGGAGACAATTATATTTCTTTTGTTATATATAACGCGTTTGCATACGCATATGGAGTTAGTCTCGATTATTCTCTGTTATCTTTTATTAGTCTGCTCTGTAATGTAATTACGCTGCCTTAGTGCCGTAATACTACCTTACTGTTATGATTGTATTTTTAATATAAGAAGACTCTGTTTTCCAACTTAATTCGTACTTGAAGATCGTTGCCAAGGCTGGTGTAGAGGGCCCCTGCTCAGCTAAGGTTTTGTGCATTAGTGTATAGTTCTTATTTCATTTCTTTAAAGCTCATTGTGCCATAATCCATTGACATGTTTATACATTGCATTTTTCATGATACATATGCTTCATTTCTGTTTATAAATTTTCATGCTTTCCATTTCACTTCTGTCTTTCATGTTTTATGTTATTAATCACTGATCAGTGTTCTTGTTTCAGGTTATAGATAGGCAGCCCAGGCATTTTCATAGCTTTTTGACTAATGACATGGAATTAACATTGTTCTGCTGCTAACTTTATTTTCTTAATTTCTGTTTAATTTCAGTACTACTTTGTTTAATTCAGTTTTGCTCATTTCCTTCAGTAGTTAAATTTAGATATATTAAACTGCTCATAACATCTTCAGTTGCCTCCGAAAGCCACAGCTGGACTGATGGTGAGGGATTGTATTATGAAATGTATAGTTTGATATTAGTTTCCTTTCTGCAAATTTAGATATATTAAACTGCTCATAACATCTTCAGTTGCCTCCGAAAGCCACAGCTGGACTGATGGTGAGGGATTGTATTATGAAATGTGTAGTTTGGTATTAGTTTTCTTTCTGCAAATTTAGATATATTAAATTGTGCATGACATCTTCAGTTACCTCCGAAAGCCACAGCTGGACTGATGGTGAGGGATTGAATTATGAATGTATGGTTTGATAATAGTTTATTTTCTGCAAGCTAGATATTAGTTAACTCAAGTTGTTTATGGTTACTTCCGAAAATCATAGCTGGACTAATGATGAGGGATCAGAAGACAAGTTGATGTAAATTGATTTAGATTTACTTTATTGCAACTTTTGGATTTCTTTCAGCATAATTTATTTTGTGTTTAGACAACAGCAAGAATAGTTTGGTTTCATGTTCACTAGTTCACTGTTTTGATTTATTAGACTAGCAACACCTTTTCATTTCAGCAGCGCATTTTCATTTCCTTTCAAGTTTTGTCATTGTAATTTTCAAATTCTTTTTTTAAGTTTCAAGTTGGTAAATCATTATAGAGGATATCATTTCCTTGAACAAACATAACCATACTTGTTTTTATTTTTAGAATTTCCATCTCACCTTAGAAAACCAAAGACGACAAAAAGTTAAGAAATAGGTTATCTTGCACATATAGTGCGCCGCACTTCATCAGCTTACGAATCCTGGATTGACAAATTAAATGCAGAAATTTAGGACACACTAAATTGAACAAACAATAGGCATGATACCTTTAGAGGTAATTCCCAAGTTTCCTGACATGGACGGTGGGGAAAAATACTAGGCTGACATCATGAGAGCCATGTTAGGTAATGAAATGGTTTCCATGACCTAGTGCGATATATAACCAGGCGGGGGATGCAAGAAGGTGGTTCTGGTGATGGAATATGGTAGAAATGATGAGCTAGAGTGATGATATCTATGGTATCAGTATTTGGTTCCTAACTCAGTTCGGTGTTTCATGAAATCATCATGCACACTGTAGCTCCTGCAGGTGCTGAAGGTTCTCCTGGTAATAGAGGAGGGTCTCTTGGATACGATCCACAGAGAGTGGCTCATTTGAATTAACTAGAACAGAATTCTGTGTATCTGGTGACCAATTATCTACTATAATCTACCAATGGTAGCATGCCATCGAGGGTAGTTATAGGTTTCTTCTCATAATACATGAGTTGGTAAATAGTAATTACTTTCCCATTATGGGGGAACATAATTAATCTGAACATAGAGGATGCTATTACAGTCATTTCATATATGTAACTACGTCCAAGAAGGATGTTATAGTCCAGCTATGCATCCAAGACTTCAATGTCAATGAGCACAGCCATGCCAACGAGATGTACTAGCACGTATTGGAAAATACCTTCTAGGACTGATGGGCACCCATCGTATGCTTTGAGCATCATATCATATGGTTTTATTTTTTGTGATCCTAATTTTTTCCAAAATATTTTTGACATGATGCATGTGGATGCTCATTCATCCACAATGAAACAATGAATGGTGATGTTCTAGACTGAAACAAGATTTGAAAAGTGACTGGAGAAGAAAAATGAGGGCTTGATTTATCTAACTCGAAGACCATTAAGAAAGAATTAAAAGGTTTAATTGTGCCTAATGCAAAATTGCAGGACTTATAACGCTGACATAGCTAAGGGAGATTGAGTCAAGTCGTCCACTATGCTATAACTATGTACAACTTTCGAATTTTATCTTATACTCCTTGTGGGACCTTTTACCATTTTTGGAATTGGCTCAATAGGTACCCTAGATATGGATAATGGTGTTATGGGTACTCTTGCACTTGCATCTACTGGGTTTGTTTTTATGGGTGCCTCATAATTTATGTTTCTCGTTTTCAAGAATAAGTCTTCTCCTCCCATGAATAAGTCACGATTATTTTTGAGGATTCCATCGAACATTTTTTTTCTGGGATGGTTGATGATGCTAAGTATTAACTACATCTTGGTGGGGAAAAGGCTCCTCCATAACTAGAGGTTGTTGGTTTTCCCCCCTTGTCCCCTATTTCCCTAAAGCCTCTTCAAGTTAGGGAGTTTAGGACAATGATGGGTGTAATGACCATACTATCCACATATGGCACAAGAATGACTAGTCCTTAGAATGGTCGTCTTGTTCTTCCTCTAGGAGTTGTTCATTCGTTCTTAGTTTTTATTTCGGTTGGAGTTGCCCCTAGCCTATGATCGTGGGGAACACTTTTGGTTTCTGACCCCTATCCAGGGTCTTCCTTTGGTTTAATTTTTGGTTTTCTCCTAGAAATGTTCGTAGGACTATTATTATTATCCTGGTCATATGATGGTTGATTTTGATCTTGGGAGGGTTGTACTAAATTAACCCCTGCATTGTTTTGCACTGGTGGTATATTTTGTTGTTGTGCAGGAATGGGAAAGTACTAGTTTCCTTGTCCCTAGCTATCATACACATTCTGGGACTACTATTTTACATCTGTTTTCCCAGATGAATATTGATTTCCCTAAGGGGAAAAGTATGGTCCTCCTTGAGGGGGAGGATATTGGCTTTCCCTATTAGTTATGTTCTACAAAGGTGCAGGCTAATTATGGTAGTATCTTGGTTGTGACACATTTTGTGGGGTATCATACGTTTGATTAGAAATTGAGTATGCAAGATATTGGTGATTGTTGTTAGGTTGATTTTAGGATAAGGACCCTATCAACCTGTCAGAAATATTTGACGTGCCTGGAACTTATCTATAAGTTTGCAAGCTTGGAGAATTCATAAGGATATGAGAGATATATTTAGACTGGATGTATATGAGCTCTAGATGCTGGGCTTTACTAATGGTGTCTTCCTCATTACGCAAGGCTTTTGTTGCAACATATTTTAGAATTTCTACTGTCAGAGTTTTCAAAAACAAGTCCAGGAGAACTCTGTTGTTGATATTAGCTTTGCACAAGCTACGACACCTTCGCCATTCATGAATGTGGTCAGATATGTGAATAGTGGCTGTTTTTCTGAAATGGGTGAGGAGGTCCATCTCTGAATCATGATGGATCGGGAGTTGGATAAAGGTGAGGAATGTTATTGCCAAGGCACCAAAGGTTCCATGTGTTGTAGGTAGTTGGTCAATGTACCAATTTGTTGTAGGACTTATAAGGGTGCATTGAAATAGTCTTAGTCTAATTGTATCATCTAAGATACTATTCGATTAATACCATGGGTGAAAAGTCATGATATGGTTCCCCGGGTCTTTCGCTTTCTTTCCTTTAAATTTGGGAATATTTGATGGGGGCTTAGTGGACATGGGTGGCCAATTAAATTCATGGTTGATGGGGTCATTTGTTAACTTGCTTAGATTTGGTAGATTTAATTATGCTGAGAAATTTAATTCTGGGTTGATCGCTATGTTTTGAACATGTATGTGCACAATGATCCTCTATTGTGATGCTTGAGGAATAGTACCCTGGAGGGTGTTCTTATTGCTTCCCAAAGGGGTAGCATTTGGTGGCCCTTGCAGGGTTATGACTCGTGTGATGATTGGTGACCCTTGGGGGGTTCTGATCAAAGCTTCCATATTAAATTAAGATCCTATAAAGGTGGTGGCGGGACATCCTCTATGCCTAAATGACAGGAAGCTTGAAACTCCCCCTGACAATGGGGGTAGGTTCAAGAAAAACCTAGATCGACGGGGAGTCATTGGGTTCGCTATGGTGCCAATTTGATTTGTAAATTTGGAGGGATAAAGTGTTTTTTCAATGAAATTAAAGAACATACATAAAACAAAGTGAAAATGGAAAGGTAATTTTCCTTTAAATTAAACTATGTGATCAATCAAGGAAAAAAAAATTTGTCTGTTTGTGTATGATAAAAATCCTATGTAGACCTAATAGTCCTTAAAACTCTCAAAGGAACTGGGTCTTACAGATATATATTATGATGGCTACTGGGGCCAATGTCCCAGAAGAACCGACAATGACTTCCAATAGCCCAAGAATCAACTAAGGTAATGGAAATGAGCATCTAGTGTTGCCTGCACCGTCACCTATAGGGAAAGGATTCCTTAAATTTTGGCTACTAAAGTAACTTTGTACCACGTGAGAATTCGATTTTTCAGCATCTTTGTATTCAGTTACTAGTACTGAGCACTAGATGAGTCGGGTAGCCCAAAATAGTACTGCATGCATTGGACCTAAGCCCAACCCCCTCTGAATTGGGTCTCTGTAATGCTCGGGAAATATTTTATGTGGGTTGATAGAAGGATTTTAAGCTCCTTAAAAAATCAACTTCAATGTTTCAAAATGTAAAATGACCCTGGAAGATTATTGGATGCCTACCCCCAATGGTATTAACCTAAACTATAACCTCTTTTGTGGCCCCTGTGTGGATTAGTGGGTTCAATTTATGATTGTTGTTAAGAGTCTTAATTTTCTTGAGGGTGTGCAATTGTAAGCAAACGTAAGCTAAGAATAAAAGCCCCAAAATCTAGATTCCTTTTAATACAAAGTTTATCGATGCTTAGTGTGCGGTTTATGTGAACAAACAAAATCATGATAAGATGCAGATATGTGTTGATCCTTTACTATATCCCTCTAATTACACTACAATTTTTTATTGTTCCTTGAAAAATTGAAATGATTTGCGGATAATGGGCCACTTACACTTCTCCTAATTAGACTATGTAGAAATAAAGGGAGATGGTAGTTCAAAATGCTTTGAGAAAGAATTTATATGTAAGAACAGGTTCACCAAGAGGTGCAAGGGAAGAAAAGGTTACTTGCTTGGTTACTAAAACTTTGACCCAACCTAAGGCTAATGCAAAAAATGAAAAAAAAAAAATCTTATCTAGTAAAATGATTTGTGGATAATGGGCCACTTACTCCTTTACTAATTAAACTATGTGTTCTGCATAAACTTCAGCAAATGATAGTTTGAAAAATATTTGTAGAATTTGGACACTTACTCTTCTCCCTAGTTAATATATGTGTGTTTTGGAAATGTAAAAAACAAATAAAAACACTTCATTTATATACTAATTGTGGTTAGTGTAGCAACTAGTCAACCTAAAAATAGAAAACTGCAGAACAATGGTGAAGGCAATTCAGTATGGGTTGCCAATCACCTGAAAATTTGAAAAAACACAAGAATTTTTTTTTCTTTATGGAATACAATGCAGGTTTTTCAAACACAACTATGGCGTTCACATCTATCTAAGAGAATGGTGCACTCTCGAGAAAAATATAAAAAAGATTGAGCTTTCTTCCTCTCGAAATAGGCACAGAATGTCCTAAATAATTCATAGAGAGGCCCTAAGTGCATTGTAGCTGGTTATGAAGAGAAGAGTTCCTACAGAAAAACTGTTAAACCAAGAAAAAGAGAATAGTGGAGTCGCCAATATTGTGGTAGTGTTTTTGTCACACTAGTGTGTCAAAAGACACCTCTTTAGCAATAAGTTGCTTCATGAAAATATCACAGAGAATATTATGGTGTTGTTAATGGAAAAACTGGAAATAAAGTTAAGAAAAACTCATAATGAAATTAATGCATACAATAACATAATCTCAAAAATAAACACACAATACAAAGATCAAATGGAGCAAAAAAACCATTATAACAATGGAGAAAAATCCCTTTATTTGTTGTTGTTAGTAAGAGGAATACAATGTTAATACACTTGCAATGAGTCATTTGAGCTATGGAGCTCAAATAATCTTAGCAAGGGGGTCCCTTCCCTTTGTTTCCTTGCAAGATTATGCTCCCTCTCTCAAAAGGAATGTGACAACTCTCCAATGGTGGAGTTTTCTTCCTCACTAGGATGTTGGATGGCTAACATGCTAGTGCCTTCAATCCTCCTGCTTCAACAATTGAAAGCTGGCATTGATATGGTGGAAATTTGTCTATCATAACAATATCTCATATTTTTCTCTTCCCATGGCCAATTTATATAGAAATTTTTGAACTCCTCTTCCCTCTCTTGGTCCAAGATTTATAGTGACTGAAGAGTAGGACAAGATATTCCTTTGAGGGATGCATATCTCTTTAGGGTGTCTTAAACTCAAATTTCCTTGATTGTTATTGACAGAGAATCATCTTCACCAAGTGCAATAAGTGGTCTTGAATGGTTAATTTTTAGCATCACCAAGACCACACGATTATCGAAGGAAAATACGCATTGTGAGTGAAAATTATTTGTTGTTGGTGTGTTGTCCACCAATTTCTAAATAAACCTTAGGATTTTTTTTTTTTCCCTTCATAATATATTTCTGCTAGAAAATATTTATTTGTACTATTGTTTGAAATTTTCTAATGTCTTTTTCTTGTATGATTTTCCAATGTTAACAATGTGAAATTTTATTGCTTAATTCATCCTGAACTGTGAATTTCATAGTCTCATGGCTCAATACTAAACCTTAACTACCTGAGCTACAAAAAACTGCAACCACTGAACCTCTTGCTCAACCTACCACTCGATTCAAAATCATTTAATGGATTGTCATGCGACATGCTAGACCAGGGGTTTATCGAAATTATGTCATCTTGTCATGAGTGAATTACTCAGGCATGTACTCTATCATACCTTGACAATATTATGAAGAAGTAGATGGAAAGGGGGAACATGCAGGAAGACACCTTTTTAGCTAAATAAGAAATAGAATCAATCAGAAGAAAGCAAAGGGACACCACTTTGTGACCGTTGCTGAAGATCGGATATTACTAAACACTCCTCATCTCTAATCCATATGGAGGTGGATAGAAGGGAATTATCAAGAATACATATAGCAAGAACAAGAAAGAATGAATGGAAATTTCCATGTCATCAGTGTCATGTCATATCACATCCGTTAGAAAATTATATATATTATAGAGCAATGCAACACATAAAATATGCGGAAACAAAATCACAGAAAACATAAAAAACCAGAGAGACACAAACATACGCGGTTCACCCAATTTGGGCTATTTCCACCCCAAACAACCAGTATTTCCTTTATATTATCCATAAAAATGAAGAGACACAATCTAGTGAAAATGCATTGTAATATCCTCGATTCTCTATCACAGTCTCCCTATTTGTTTCTCACTTAGAGAATACACATACAATACACATCTGCAATATGATACCCTCATACAAAACGAGGGGTTTCCTTCTATGGAAAAAGACCCTAAATTAAACATAACTTCTACCATGAGATAATCCACCTAATGAATGGCTCAGATTGAGTAGAAATTACAATAATTTTACAAGGCAATTTTACATATTTTTTTAGCTTCGGTGGCATTGCCCCCAAAACCCCTGCTAGGGGGGGCTCCATAAAGTTGCAACCACCACCCTAAACCCCCCAAGAAACATTCAATTATGAACGGAATTGGCACCCTATCAAGAATAGGATTCCAACATTGTGATACAAAATAAAGAAGATAATCAGGCTCCACACCCAACAATCTCCCACTTAGAGACTAATTGTAGCAACTCCACCGCTGCTTAATTTGCTGGACAATGACTCTTCTTTGGACCTGACTATTTGTCATATTCATCATCATTTTTGAAGACCAATTCAAATTGAGCATAATCTCAATTTCTCCCTGGTTAAAACGTTTGTTAGCATATTCGTAGGATTCTGGCTAGTGTATAGCTTTTCTAGATTCAATTGTCCATCTTCCAACACTGACCATATAAAATGGTACTTGAGCTGCATGTGTTTAGTCCTGGAATGAAATGTTGAGTTGTTTGCAAGATGAATAGCACTTTGGATATCATTGTATAACGCGCCCATATCATGCTTCTTACCCAATTAATCCATAAACCTTTGTAACCAAATCATTTCTCTACTAGCCTCTGTAGAAGTAACGTACTCTGCTTCTGTTGTTGAAAGTGCAACAACACTTTGGATTTTTGAAACCCAACTGACAGTTGTTCAACCTACAGTAAATAAATACCCTATACTACTCCTCCTATCATCTATGTCACCTGACATATCTGCATCAACATATCCCTATAGAGAAATGTTTGGACCACCAAAGAATAATGCTTGATTTGTGGTACCTCTCAAATATCTGAGAATCCATTTCACTGCCATCCAATTTTATTTTCCTGGATTGTCCATGTACCTGCTTACAACTCCCACTATATGTGAAATATCAGGCCTTGTGCAGACCATTTCATACATTAAGCTTCTAACTGCTAATACATATGGAATGTTAGACATATAATCCTTTTCTTCTTGGGTCTTGGGGCACATCTCCTTACTAAGTTTTAAATGGCTAGAATAATGTGTACTAACTGGTTTTGAATTCTGGATATTAAATCTTTTCAACACCTTTTGTATGTACTCATTCTGAGATAATGTTAATTTGTGATTTTTCCTGTATCTAGTTATTCTCATACCAAGGATTTCTTTTGCAGCTCCCAAATACTTCATTGCAAATGAATTTGCCAATTTTCTTTTGAGCACCTTTAGTTCCTGCATGTGAGACCTTGAAATAAGCATGTCATCTACATTCAATAACAATATAATATAATTTCCATCATTTTTATTTTTTCAGATAAACACAATGATTAGAGTGACATCTAGTATAAGCTTGTTTAGACATAAGCCTATCAAATTTTAGATACCACTGCCTTGGAGCCTGTTTTAAGCCATACAAGCTCTTCTTTAACCTTCACACTAATTTTTCTTTCTCTTTGACCTCATATCCTTCTAGTTGCTTCATATAGATCTCTTCCTCCAAATCTCCATGGAGAAATGTCGTCTTTACATCTAATTGTTCAAGATTCAAATCTTCTGCTGCTACAAGACTTAAAATAGTTCTAATTGAAGTAATTTTAAAAGGAGGAGAAAAAATTTCATCAAAATCAATACCTTTATTCTGTGCAAAACCCTTCACCACAAGTCTAGTTTATACCTCTATTTTCCTCCATATTCTTCCTTCAGCCTGTAAACCCAGTTATTCTACAATAATGTTTTACCTGCAGGCAACCTGAATAAGTCCCAAGTTTGGTTATGTAATAAGGATTCCATCTCTTCTTTCATGGCTATCTCCCACTTCTTCCTGGTTTCAACCTGCATTACTTCTTCATAACGTTCGAGTTCACCAGAATAAATAAATAATAAATAATATAATTAAGGAGAGTATCATCCAGGGGGTCTACTTATCTCGGTAGATCTTCTGACACCACTTCTAGGTGTTTGAGGTACCTGTTGCTGTTGTGGTGGTTTCTGTTGTTATGGGTGTTGATTATTACTATTTTCAAGTTACTTTTTCTGTGATCTCATCAAGAACAGTGTATTATTTGTTTTTGTTTTCCTGTTTCTTTTCCTGCAACTGATTCTTATACAATACCTTTTCGTTGAATATTACATCTTTTCTACTAATGATTTTGTGATTTTTATAATCATATAAGACATAAAAAAAATCATTAACACCATATCCAATAAAGGTACATTTATTTGATTTTTCCTCAAGCTTTGTTCTATTTTCTTTATTAATATGGACAAAGGCCTCACAACCAAAAGGCTTTAAAAAAGAGTAGTTTACCTTTTTACTTGTCCATGCCTCCTCTGGAATACACCATCTAAGGAACTTGAAGGCCCTTTTTTTATTAGGTAAACAATAGTATCTACAACATCTGCCCAAAATTGTAAAGGGAATCCTGCATGAAATCTCATGCAACTTGCACACTCCATGATTGTTCTGTTCATCCTTTCTGACACACCATTTTCTTGTTGTGTTCTTGGAACTGTCTTCTCTCTATTAATTCCATGCTCTAAACAGTACCTATCAAACTCTTTGCTATAATATTTACCTCCACTGTATTATCTCAGACACTTCAACTTCTTTCCTATCTCAATCTCAACCAAATATTTCCATTTATTGAAAGTATCAAATATGTCATATTTATTTTGAATACAATAAATCAATTTTGTTTTTAGTTGCATTATCAATAAAAGTAACATAATAATGAGAGCCACCAAGAGATGATACATGAGTAGGTCCCCATACATCTGTATGCACAAGCTCTAATTTTTCACTCTTCTTTTCTTTCTCAACTCTAAGAAATATGACTCTCTTCTGTTTTCCATAAATACAATTCTCACATAAATCCAAATCAATATTCTTCAAACTCGGTAACAAATTTCTTGAGTGAAGAATCTTCATCCCCTTCTCACTCATGTATCTGAGCCTATGATGCCATAATTCTGCATCTACTCCTTTTGAAGTTAAATCATTAACAAAGTTAGAAATACAATTACATAAATACAATGTACCAACCTTTTCACGTTTTTCTATTACCACGGCTCCTTTGGTGACCTTCCAAGTTTTATCTGTGAAAGTTGTCACACAACCATCACTGCCTAATTACCCTGCTAAAATCAGATTTTTCTTCAGACTTGGAACATGCCTTACCTCCTTTAATAGCCATTGGTTTCCATTATGTTTTTTTACAAGAACTTTACCCATTCCAACCATTTTACAGGGTTTATCATCACCCAAATGAACTTGTCCAAAATCTCCTTGAATATAGTCATGAAAATATTTCTTATCAGGTGTGGCATGGAATGAGGCCCCTGAATCGACCACCCAAGAATCAATAACATTTTTTAAAGAAAGAATCAAAGCATCTTGTAACACATCACTTGTCACATTTGCTTCATGATTGTTTTCTTGTTGTGCATCTCCTTCTTTTCCCTTCTAAGATCTACGATCTTTCTTTAGGCTTCCTTCCTTTCCGCATTTCTAGCACACTATCCCCGATCTGGAATTGGATCTTTTGTTCCTTGATTTAGTACGATATGCTGAGCTCTTTCCTCTTTCCATTTTTCTTCCCCTAGTATCTACACTCAAAGCATTACTCAATGTCTCACCAGAGATTTTCCATCACATTTCCTCGCTAAGGATAGCACCGACAACATCATCAAACTTTAAATTACTAGATCCAAAGACATAGTTACTAATGGCCATAACTAAACCATTCCAACTTTCTGGAAATGAGAACAGAAATAAAAAAGCCCTAAATTCATCATCAAAGTTTAACCCTATAGAACTTAACTGAATGGTAACCGTATTAAAATCATTTACATGGTGAACAACAGATCCACCTTTCAACATCTTCATATTAAATAAAAGTTTCATAATAAATACCTTGTTTGAGGCTGAGGGTTTTTCATACAGTTTTGCCAATGCCTTAATCAAACCCTCTATTTGAGAGTGTGAACTTATGTGATCCATATCATATTAAAATAAATCTTCCGAGAAATCACATGATAGATTTTATAACCGACGCATTTCGAACTACTGAATGTAGTTCATCATCAGGATAATGAAGACTCGCTGATCCAACTATCCATATATATATATATATATATATATATATATATATATATATCATGTAGAGAAAAGAAACGACCAGAACCTATGGAAAATAGATGTTAAAAATGGTCAAAAATGAAAATGAAAATAAATAAATAAAAATTAAAAATTAATTAATCCAAATTAAAATTAAAACTAACAAAATAGTCACTATAAAAAAAATAAGCCAATAAAAGTAAATTTAAAAATAACAAATAAAGTAAAATAACAATAATATATATATATATATATATATATATATATATATATATATATATATATATATATATATAGATAAGAGCAACGGTCAAAACCTAAGGAAAAATAGATGTTCAAAATGGTCAAAAATGAAAATAATCAATACATAAATGAATGAAAACAAAGTAAATCCCATCCTAAAGTAATAAAATAATAAAAATACAGAGCAATTCAAACAACAAATAAATAAAATAAAAAATAAAAATAAAATAAAAATAAAAACATAAAAATAAAGACTAAGTCAATAAAATTAAAAATAAACATAAATTAAAATAGAATAAAAGTACTAAAATAGATAAATAAATAAACTATATATATATATATATATAGATATATATATATAATAAAATAAAATCAAAATTAAAAATAAAGAAATAAAGAAAAGGAATTATTAAAATAAGACAACATCAAAAGAAAAATAGTCTAAAATTATGTCAGCATTAGAAATAATATTTAAATTATATAATAAATAAGGGAACATCAAACCTCAAACAAATATCAAGAAAAAAACATAGGGAAAGCAAAGGAGAGGAAAACACAAGAGGCAGGACCACTACTGAGAGCAAAGAGATGGAATCCAACAATTTCTAACCTTCCACCCATCATCCGTGTTCAACGTACGAGGCATTTTCTCAATCTCAATAGCTTCCCTAAATTTACGGTGATGAAAATGCTCCACCCTAGCAATGACTATGGATTCTTCCATACAGATGTGATGTTGAGCATGCAGAGAAGATGAAGCATCACATTTGTATGGAAGAATCTAGAGTCATTGCTAGGGTGGAGCATTTTCATCACCGTAAATTTAGGGAAGCTATTGAGATTGAGAAAATGGCCCATACGTTGAACAGGGATGACGGGTGGAAAGTTAGCAGTTATTGGATTCCATCTCTTTGCTCTCAATATTGGTCCTGCCTCTTGTGTTTTCCTCTCCTTTTTTTTCCCTATGTTTTTTTCTTCATATGTGTTTGAGGTTTGATGTTTCCTTATTTATTATATACATTAAATATTATTTCTAATGCTCATATAGTTTTAGACTATTTTTCTTTTTATGTTGTATGATTTTTATAAGTCCTTTTCTTTATTTCTTTATTTTTAATTTTGATTATATATATATATATATATATATATATATAATTTATTTATCTGTTTTAGTACTTTTATTCTATTTTAATTTATGTTTATTTTTAATTTTATTGATAGTCTTTATTTTTATGTTTTTATTTTATTTTATTTTATTTTAGTTATTTTTTGTTTGACGTGGTCTATATTTTTATTATTTTATTACTTTAGGATGGGATTTAATTTTTTTTCATTCATTTATGTATTGGTTAATTTCATTTTTGACCATTTTGAACATCTATTTTTCCATAGGTTCTGACTGTTACTTTTCTCTCCATGATATATATATGGATAGTTGGATCAGCCTGTCTTCATTATCCTGATGATGAACTACATTCAGTAGTTCAATACGTGTCAGTTCTAAAATCTCTCATGTGATTTCTTGGAAGATTTATTTTAATACAAACCCTCTGTTATTGTTTCCTTCAAAATATTGAAGGCTACCGACACCGTGAGGCACAACCTTACTGTTCCAAGTGCCTTTCTATTGAGAAAATCCCCTTCTCTGTCTATCATAGTCGTCATATTCTTTGTTTTTCCACTAAATGGTAAGCACAGATATTTCTGATACAGGTAATCTTCCATCTGCATCTTCCACAATGGAAAGTTTTTGCTCTTAAATTTCTTAACCCTAAACTTACCATCTTCCGCCATTTCTCCCACTTGGACCAGGAATCCTTCTTTCCTATGAGTTTATCTACCAAATTGACCTTCGAATCTGATACCAGTTGTTAGAGAATTATATATATTACAGAGAAACAAAACACATAAAATATGCGGAAACAAAAACACAGAAAAAATATAAAACCAGAGAGGCACAGATATATGTGGTTCACCCAATTTAGGCTACATCCACCCAGAGAATCCAGTCCTTCCTTTCTATTATCCAACAAAATGAAGAGACACAATCTACAACAGATCTGCTTGAATATCCTCGGTTCAATATCACAGAATCCCTATCTATTTCTTGCTCAAATAATACAAGTACAATACACAGCCGCAATACAATACCCTCATACAAAATGAGGGGATGAATTCTAGGGAGAAAAACCCTAAATTAAACATAACTTATACCATCATATCATCCACCTAATGAACGACCCAGATTGACTAGAAATTATAATACTTTTACAAGGAAATTTTACATTTGTTTTAAGCTTCAGGGGCACTGCCCCTGAAACCCCTGCTAGGGGGGGATCCATAATGTCGTAGCCACCCCCCTATACCCCCTAGGCAATGTTCAATTATGGGTGGTGTTGCCACCTCGTTAAGAACAGGGGTCCAACGTTGTGATACAAAATAAAGAAGATAACCAGGCTCCACACCCAACAATGTCATGAGTCACCATGTGCCACAAAAATTTTGTGGATTATGTCAATTCCTATTCAAACTATATAATAAAGTGGAAGTATAAAGAACATGTATATAATATGAAGAGCCATGTAAAGTTGAAAATTCGTAGGAATTAAAATAGTTATGAACATAGTTAAAGAGTTACAAGGAAGGTTAAGAATCACTCCATTGGTTATATATAGAACTTAATTCTATGAGTAAAAGAATTTTCACCTTGGCTCCTCCCATAAGGCATCAGAGAGACAATCTTGTTCTTTTGGGGAGAAATTAGTGGCTCCAATGCTCCACTATTGGAGCTAGTGGTGTTCGTTATATACATGTGTCTTGGTAATTTTACTCAATATATGAACCCTAATGGATAACACATTTTTCATGCATGGAATATGAATGTTTGTAATATTGTTCTGCAAATTTTTATGATTCATGTTTTTTTTCACCTATACTAAAGTAGTTTAACTATTTTGGTTATTTTAGTACTTATCCTATAAAAAATATGTTGTAATGGTTGCAATTCTAGTCACATATTTTTGGACTATTCCTCTAGATGTTATATGTATATATATTTTTTGTGACTTTCTACCAGAGTGGTACTGTTACCTCTCTCTTAGAGGCTCATTTTATTTTCCCTCCATAGTAAAATAACCTTGACACACCTAAAAACGAACACTCACCAAGCACACTTGCTTATTTTTCGAAGGAACACATGCGTTCCTCTCTCTTGCTCATAGTTAGATCTAAGGAAAATATTTAAGAAAACGGTAATGAGGTCGTATTCTAGATGGGTCTCCTAACCCAAATGGTGTGAGGTATAATTGGGAATGCATATATGGGAGACCCCTTGAATGTTGGAAGGTATAAAACTCTCAACAGGTACCTTCATCAACATATTTAATTCACAAATATTCTTTTTTAACACCCCTCCTATCATCTAAGTCCATATTTCCTAGGTACTTGTAATTTAAAGGAGGTATCTCCCATCGAAATATTTGGGTGCTGACCTCACCTATCGCAAATAGTGTGAGGTCTAATTTGGAGTGCATATCAGAGAGACCCCTTGAATGTTGGAAGGTAGAACACTCTCAATAGGTACCTTCATCAAAATATTTAATTCACAAATTTTCTTATTTGACACCCCTCCTATAATCTAAGTCCATATTTCCCAAGTTATTGGAATTTAAATGAGGTATATCCCATCTACTTAGGACAAAAATTATGGGAATATCATGTCGAAAATGACAAATACTGCTAACAACAGGGGTTATCCCTGGTAGTAAGTCTCAATTAGATCTCGCAACATTTAGGATAGTAGCCCCATCCAAAACAAAGCCCTGCATGCTATTTATTCTTAGATTTTTTCCTTGACTACAATTAACACATAAGAGAGCACACATATACTTTTGAGATAAGAAAGTAAGTAAGCTTTTGTGAAATAGACAATTTCAATGTGTACAAGGTACTTTCACAAAGGGGAAAAGAAAGAGTGATCCCTTAGAATAAAAGCAACAGTACTATCCTAATAAAAACACACACACACACATATGTAAAAGGAATTGTTAAATGATCTGAAAAATACTTCACAAAGTAACAAAGAACATGAAAGAAAATAAGGACACATAATTAAAAAATGTGTACCAAATCCAAATATTTAAATCTTTCATTTTTTAAGCACGTATGAAAAAAAAATACATCGCAAACATGAAATAATAATATTAAAACATTCACGATACATGCACGAAAGTGCGCTGGATTTGAGAGCTTCAAATCATAAAGTTAATGTTCCAAGATACACAATTACAATGTTACATCACTAGCTCCAATAGTGGAATTCTAAGCCACAATTTTCTCCTCTAAGGAAAGATCTTCTATCCTATTCCTATCTTAAGTATCCAAAGTGAAAATTCCTTTTATTTGAGGCATGAGGGCCTATTTCACCTCCCATGTGACTCTTGACCTCCCTCATGACTCTTGAGATCCCATATGACATTTGATCTGCTACATGACTCTTGGAATTTCTAGTGACATTTCCCATTATATGTGTGAACCTTAGGCTTCCAAACATTTTAATTTTTCTCTTCTTCTTTTTTACTTACAAAATTATATCCCTCAAATAATGTGTAAAAAATAAATGGAGAAATGCATGCTCTTGTGTTCACATTTTAGAGGCTATAATTTGGAAGTTGTGACATGAAACTTCATTGTGATGTATCAATGGAAAGTTCTTCTCTTTTTTTTTATATCTTTAACCATTCATACTTTATCTAAGATATGATTCATATTCACCCTCCAAAAGGTCTAGATAAGTATTGGAACCTTCTATGTCAACTTGAGTTTCCATATCTGTGTTGTAGGCCAAGATTCCTTCCTCTTACATGATAGAATATTTGTGTTTTATCTCCAAAAATGTTCTTTTAGAACCCCTTCATGATGTCCTCATTTAGCATCACATGCCATGTTCAGGTGATAGTACCTACAAATTTAATTCACTCATGGCAAGACAATATCAGTCCAGAAATCACATATTGTACCTTATGCTCATGTAATATGTTGACTCTGATGGGACAATGCAAATTTATTGGGGTAGAGGCAGTTTTTGGTGCAAAGTGCATAGTCAGGAGGAAATGGGTGAAGGTCAGGGCACTAAAAATGTGCATTGTGAAATGGAAAGAGAGAGAGAGAGGTAATACTTGGGCACAAAGGGCTTGTCCATTATACAAGGGTGACAAGATTAGGCACTATTATTGTGGAATGCACAATGATTGAGGAGGATATTCTAGGCATTGCATAGTTTTCCACTGCAGGGGTCAATAGATGACCCTACTATCAATAAGGATTATACAATGCGAAATGGAGGTGAAGCTAACTAAGGAATTACACAGAGGGAAAGTGTACGCATCAAAAATTTGGGTCCCTATGCACTAGGAATTCTTAATGCACAATGAAGGTAGGGAGGCCTTGGTATTTTGTAGGTTTCCATTGCAAGGAGTGAAAGGAGGCCTAACTATAAACTAGGAATTCTCAATGTGCAATACAAGGTAGGGATGATCAAGTATTTTCAAAGTGGGAAAGTGTAGGCAACAAGGCTTGAGTGCCTATGCTCTAGGGATGGACAATGCGCAATGTGAATGGATTTTTTCTCAATATGGGGGCAGAGGGAAAGTGTAAGAATTAAGAGGCTCATGACCAAGGCTTATAATGAAACATGTACTCATCACTTGTCTAAAGGTTGAAGGTGTTCATAACTTGAACATGATGTGAGGACAAGGAAGAACCCAAATATTGACTAAGGCTCATGACCAAGGCTTGGAATTGAACAATGTACTCATCAATTTTCTAAAGGTTGAAGGTGTTCATAACTTGAACATGATGTGAGGACAAGGAAGAACCCAAAAATTGACTAAGTGTGATATTAGTAGAATAAGGAAGAGAGAAAGAGAATTCATATTAGCTATTTAACATGATCTCAAACACATTTACAATCAGAAATATGACAAGAAGAAATACAATACACAAATATAATATGAAAACAATGAAATGATGATAAAGAGACACATATTTCAAAGTGCGATAGTTAGGGTACATATCTTTACGACACAAGTGTCGACTACAACCAAAAGGTGTGTTATGCCATGGAAATGTGTAAAATAAATGTTCTAATGATAAATAGAATCAATTAGTGCAAGAGAGTGACTCGGAGTTTCATCTAAAAGGTGTCCCAATGTGATCTTAACAAAATATGAGAAAGCAAGCGAAACTGACGCAAAATGTGATAGACGCAAAAACAAAAGAAATAAAAAGTGACACAATGCAAGAATAAAAGAAATAAAAAGAAACACTTAGAAGAGAAAGAGAAAAAAAATGGTAGATGCAAAATAAAAAGTAATCTTTGAGAAAATCACTCAGATGATAGCACACTTGCAACCATGAGTGAGATAAATCTCCTTGTGCTTTAAAAGTGAACAAAGGTCAAATGATAAAGATGAATATGAGATGAGACTTAGGATAGTATCTTTATATAGGGAGATCTGACATGCAATTAGGGTTAGGTTTTGCGATTATGATTCGTGCATGTTAGGAAACTAGGAGCCAAGATTGAATTGAATGCCACTACGAGGTGTGACACTATTGAGTTGAAGAAGTATTCTCACACTATCAACAAGGAGTGCACAATCACTGGTTGAAAAGGTGTCACAATATCTCTAGGATTTGTGCAATCATTGCTGGCAAGGACTAAAAAATCACTGTTAGCAAGAATTGCACAATGAATATTGATAAATAGTGTGCAACTTTATTAATATGAAGTGTTCTTAGCTGATCTTGGAAAGTGTGATTATGAAGACATCAATAACTGGGCATGTGAGAGTAAGTAGTTCAACACTTAGGATTCCTAAAGGGAGATTTGAACACTTAGAAAACATGATCGAGCATGACATTAATGTATTGAAATGAAATATTGCATGATAATAAGGAGGCTATGAAATTAGAAGGTAGGAAATGTTTTGGAGGGGTTTAAAGTAGGTACAACACTTGGTGATTCACTATAATAATCCAAAATTCTCTATTTAGCTCTAACCTTGAGAATGTGGTGTAGCCTTCTAGAAGCATTGTATCATTATATTAATCACCTTAGCTTCCTTACTTATTCTAGTTAAATATTTAGTCCCTTATATTCCTCTTGTTGGCTTAACACACTTCACAAGACTAGTCGAATTTAAGTTCTTTCGATTAGGGAGTAGGAGTAAATGAGTTATATGAATTTAAGTTATTTAGAGTTTTAGAATCATCTCTAGTGTTTTTATGCTTCCAAAAACCTTATTCAATACCCAAATGGAGTCACCTCAAGGAATCAAAAGCATTTCTTCACTGCTAGCAGGCATGTTCAATACCTTAGTGAAGTCTCTTTTATCACCTCTCTACACAAGAATCCTTTCTCTTTTTTCACCCTATATTTATTTTAATAATTCATTCTCATTTTTATTTTATAGGTGTTTATCTTGCACAAGGATGAAGATGGATCTTGACTTATTTTATGAGCAAGGGAGATTATTCCTTGTTTTGTAAATACTCTTATGTATACTTCTTTGAAATTAAGATCCTCGCTTATTGTTTTCCTTATTTCCCTTCTCTGCTCAACTAAGCTAATACGTTAAAACCAATCAATATAAAATAAGATTCAAGGAGAGAAGACCCCATTATATATACGAGGAAAGTATATCCCATTGAGATTTCACATAGGATGAAACATATTTTATGTACATGCATCATTGACCTTAAAATATATATAGGCCCAAACAAAGAAGTATACCAAAGGTAAGCCAAGTGTTTCTAGTTTTCATAGTTTCGCTTTTGAATTTTCCCACATTACCATAGATCGAAATAGGATGACATTAATACATGGTATTATTAAATATAAAACATAATAAAATACATGAAACAAAGGGACATAACGCAAAATAAAAATAAAAAGAAAGAAAATTAAAGACTAGTAAATGGCATGCAGAGAACAAAACTCAAATGAGAAAGGAGAAGTGGGAAAAGTTTTGTAATGCAATGCAAAAATAACTGGATTTCAACTAGACCTAAAACCTAATCTATTTAACTAGAAGGTCATGATCTTGTAAATTCAAATTTCCAATGCAGCCACAAGGGTTGTTCCTAACCTGCAAGAAGAAATAAATAAGCAATTAGCAACAATTTAAGACAATTTGTTGAAATGAAGATGTTTACTTGAATAATTTGCACAAACAAATTGAAGGTCTTGACTGTTAACATAAAGGTGTGTTATAAATGCTAAACACTCTACAATTTTACCTTGTTGGATAAAGACAATGAACATAGAAATCTTGCAACCATCCCACATATGTGCGTTCATCTGCATTTTTGTTTTTATAGAATATCAAGTAAGATTGAAACTTATTATTAATTATAGAGCTTTCTAAATCAAATTCCTCTATCCAATCGACAATTAAATTTTTATATTCCAAACCACCTTTGAAAATCATGAAACTCTTGGGGAAATGAACTTTCAATCATCGAAATTGAATTATAAAGAGAATATTGCGAGGGAAATTGGATCTAACCTTGTTCAAAAACATTTTCCAGATTGCGAGGTCCTGACATTACCATCAACGAAAATTAAAGTTCCTTGACTTCTTGACAAGAATCTGAGTAGTGAAATGATGAATCATAATAATTTATGGCCTTGATGAGATAAAAAATTGTAAAATAACTATCATCAGAAACACTTGTGCGAAAATGATTAGATGAAATGTAGATGTTAAGGCTAGTAGTAGGACATGATTAGTCGATTGGCATAAAAATTCTCGATTATCTATTGGTTCCCTTTGTATCTAATTATGCACTACAATAGTAACATGAAAGGTTGGAGGATTATAAACAATTGTTGGCATTGTAAATCCAGGAAACCAATTAGGATATGAGAATCACAAAATACTAGAAGGGTATGTCAAATC
This sequence comes from Pinus albicaulis, assembly GCA_034641835.2. Taxonomy (NCBI): domain Eukaryota; kingdom Viridiplantae; phylum Streptophyta; class Pinopsida; order Pinales; family Pinaceae; genus Pinus; species Pinus albicaulis. The sequence continues at coordinate 598,035,150 of CM076574.1, forward strand.
ACATCCGACATTAATATAAATTTGAGAAATGTGTTTGTTAGCACACGGGCCTTGATCCTCTAGATGATTGAAGCATTGAATGGCACAAGAGGATTTATTATTCTAGAAAAATGATTAACTTGATAAAATACGCTAGAGATATAAGAAATTGACAAATGTTCCTTGATATTGTGGATAATCCGGGAAGCTCTTCAAAAAAATCATGGAAGAGTTTTGCATGGTGATAATTTGAAATACAAGTTTCAAATATGTGTACATCTGTAAGAGATATGTACTCCAACGCAGGGTTGAATCCAAGGGATTTGCATGATGATGAATTAGGTAAACAAGAATATTATATCCGATGAGGAACTATATATTGAGGAATAGGATAATAAACTTGAAAACATTGAAAATCCTTAAAGAGTGATCTTACATCCAGTGAAACAATAATGATAAAATAATTATGGGAGAAAATTCTAAAATTACCTAGATCAGAGATCCCTTCATATTTGTGAGAAAATGACATAACCATCAATTGAATTTGAAGTTCCTCAACTTCCTGACAAGTCCCCAAACTTCACAATGTTGGATGATTGAATTTTGAAAGCATGGTGAGGTCAATATTTGTGTGAATAAATCTATCATAAATTATTTCAACAAGATCATTATGAATCCTATGGGAGTTTTAAGAACCAACAGTTTCTGTGGATGTCTCAACTTCACCAATATATCATATAACTCATAATATTCTATATGATTTATAACCTAACATGGACAAATCAGAGGGGTCTCATGAAAAACATGAGAAAATGAACTAAGCCCATCTAGGATCAAAGATTGAAAACTATAAGAATGATCCAGATGGATATTGATGGCCACACCCCTATTCCACTTGGGGCCCCACCATTGTTTCTTTCAAATTTTTAGTTTCCTTAATTGTAGCAAAGTTTACTATTTTTATCATTTTTCGGGTCTTGAACTTCCGGAGAAATTGTGAGGCCCTAAACAATGTTTTTTGGGAGAAACGGGAACAACATAGAAGTTCCTTTGATGTTTCTCACATAAAAAGTTATATTCCTCATATAGATATTTCTAACGAGGTATTGTGTGTTGAAAATGCAGTAAGATGATGGAGCTTAGTGAAATGAAGTCGCCTTCACTAAGTGGGCCTACAGGCAAATTCTGGCGCAAAGTCTATTTTTAGACTATGTCTATTTTTAGACATATGGAGCATGGTCGAGGGGTTGCAGTATGTTATTCTTGGAGTATTGGTCATGTTGGTAAAAATATATGGACCTCTATTTTTTGACCTATAGGTCGATAGGTCGATGTCTATTTTTAGAATGCCTATCCTAAAAATAGGGAAGTCAAATATTATTTACCGTTAATAATATTTGGAATCTAAACAGTAGTTTACTCTCTTGAAGCACTTCAGTTCGAGCCTTGGAAGTGGCTCATGCATCTGAAATAGGAATTAAACTATTCCTAAGGGTTTGGTGAGCACATGCATGGTTGAATTCAGTTAGGACTTCAGTGGCAGAAGTTTGGTGGAGTTAATGAGGCAGCTAGTGGAGTTGTGTTCGGTTTAATTTAGTTGAACTAGTTGAGATTAGTTTAACTAGCTAATCAACTAGTAATGAGTGGAGTGAATTAAATATTATTTAATTCATAAATTAGTAAGTCATTATTCAACTCAAGAACACATCAGTTCACTACAGTGCATGGACATTTTAGTGGAGACCAGTGAAAGAGGTAGATGAAAGGGTGGAGTTAGCTATCAGTGGCGACATCAGTTGTGCATGAGATTTGCACCACACTTGGAGGAATTGCCCATGATGATTGCACTGTCAAGCCAAGGAGATTCAAACCTTGGATCTCTTTTTTAGACAGCCCTCTGGATTGTGTAATAGAGGCATGGTACTAGTGGTGAGTTTTGTTCCAAGACCTGTTCAAAACCAAGCTAGTTTGTGTGTAACTTCATGAGAAAGTACTGAGTACTTGTGAGGAGTATTGTACTGAGTTTGTTACATGATTTCTCCATTATAATATACACAATAGCTGCAGGGTTTTCAGCTATAAGCTTTCCCCATACATACTGTGTTAATGTGTATGATGAATTGGTGTGCTATCGCTTGTTTTATTTCCACATGTGTGATGATCTGAGTGGAAGAGATTATGTGTTGCATATGAATTTGAATCTCAGGACTGATAGTTCCTGGATAATTAATCATCTAGAAAATTTATACATGGCATCTATTGTCAAGCAAAGATTGATCATCACGTTGATTACAAACTTATTTCGGTAGAGAGAGTCCGCATGCGGGCGTAGCCTCCGGATTCATCTTTCTTCGGAAAGTGAAAGGTCCGGTAAACGCCCCTTGCAGTCAATCTCTGATTTGGAAATAATTTGTTCTCAAGTGTAGATCGGAAGCGATTGAGTTATCAGCTGGTGGTGAAATTCGAATTTGCAGATTTGTGTTCTTGGTGCCGCGGCGAAAATGTCTTTCAATGGTTTGCGACTCGAATATGCCTTGGAAGGAAGTTCGAATTATGTTGCATGGAAGGACCGCATGGAGGCTGTATTAGATGATAATGGACTAAGGAGTTCATGGATGCGGATGCAAAGGCCCCTGATGCTGCTGTTGCCGATGCATGGCAAAAGAAGATGGCGAAATGTCGAAGGATCCTGTTGGAGGGCGTCAAGGATCATATTGTATCTAGCCTGCATGGAAAGGCTACTCCATATTTAATGTGGAAAGCTTTGACAGATCTATTCCAGAGTAAGAGCAACCAAAGGAAGCTCGCGCTCAAAGATAAGCTCAGGAACATCAAGATGGAGAAGGGCGACAGTATCGCCAAATACCTCACGAAGTTCACTCAGTGCAGAGATGAGCTGGGAAGTGTGGGGGTGACTGGCGAAGATGAGGACATGGTCGACCTGGCTCTCCTTGGTCTTCCGAAGGCTTGGAACTCATATCAAGATAGTGTCAATGGTTAGGAGAAGCTGCCGGGATGGGAGCGCCTTTGGGCGGATCTCATGCAGGAGGAGATAAGGAGGACTACTCGAGATGGATCTTCATCAAAGGGAGTCGATCAAGGTGCATCGCGCTGGTTGCCAAAGTGGAATAAGGGGAAGGGTAAGAAAACCTCTCAATCTAGTGCAAAGGGAAAGAAGCAGGATATGGTGAAAGTGAAGTGTTTTCACTGCCATGATCACGGACATTATGCTACCAATTGTCCAAAGAAGAAGAAGAACAAGCAAGCGGGAAGATCTGCAGATGGAGAAGCTTTGGCTTCACAGTTCGAGCTTGACTTTTCACCGATCGCATGCTTGGTTTCAAGTGTGATGGAATCGGTGTGGTTCTTGGATAGCGGTGCGTCATTTCATATGACGGGAGATCGGGATTTGTTCTCAGATCTGGAGGACAAAGATTTGGGTGTGCACATCGAGATGGGCGATGATGGTAGATACCGTGCGACTGGTATCGGTACCATATCCTTTCAGAGGGAGTCTGGTAAACCCTTTGTATTAAAGGATGTCATGCATGTACCTGGATTGAAGAAGAACTTGATCTCTGTGGCGATGTTGGAGGATAAGGGGTATGATGTGGTCTTCAACGAAGTTAAAGCCTTCCTGCGTAGTAAGACTACTGGAGAGACCTGGAAGATAGGGGTTCGAACCAAGAACCTTTATCAGTTGCAGGTAGATGGCTGCGCAACTATGGCATGCAAGGCGGGAGAAGTGGTGAGCCGGGATGATGAGGGCGAACTGTGGCACAGGAGATTGGGCCACCTTCACCATGGAGCTTTGAAGATTCTACAACAGATTTCTACTGGGCTTCCTAAGGGCACTCTTGCGCAGTCAGATCAGTGCAAGGGGTGTACTTTAGGGAAGTATGTGAAAGCCACCTTTCACGAGAAGGATAGTCGCGCCACGCACTGAACCTTTGGAGAGAGAGTCTGCCACAAGATTTATTATGTGAGTCTTTGCTGATGATTTCCCAAAGTGCTCGGATCTTCTTCAAGTGTATAGGCTTGAGTTGATAAAGATTCACTTCAAGTCTTCTTTTTAAAGCACCAATAGAAGGAGTCGAGTAAGGTGATTGCCCTAAGGAGTGATAACGGTGGTGAATTCATCTTGGTTGAATTCAAGGAGTTCTGCAGTGCAAAAGGGATTCGGAGAGAGCTCATCGCACCCCATAACCCACAGCAGAACGGGGTGGCTGAGCGGAAGAACAGAACGATCGTGGGTGCTGCACGGGCGATGTTGCATGATCAGGGCCTACCCCTTCACTTGTGGGCTGAGGCATGCAATACAGCAGTGTGTGTGCAGAACCGTTGTCCTCACAAGGTTCTTGGCATGAGTACACCAGAGGAGGCTTATTCTGGCAAGAGGCCTGATATTTCCCATTTGCGGATTTTCGGATCTCCTGTCCACATGCATGTGACGAAGGATGCAAGAAGGAAGCTGGATCCAACTGCTGAAGTTGGAATATTTGTGGGGTACACTGATACACCTCACAACTATCGGGTGTATGTGCCAGACAGTCGCAAGACTGTTGTGCGACGGGATATAAAATTCCAGGAGGAGAAAGCCATGCAGTGTTCGCTTGAGAGGGAGCTACACTTTCATGCAGATGAGGAGCTGTTAGTTCCTAAGGAGGAGCTTCCGGATGTGGATCAGCCACAAGAGGAAGTTCAGGAGGTGGAAGAAACCACCCATGCAGCGCCAACCATCAGAGGGCGCATGCGCACTATAGAAGTTGAGCGACTGGCTCGAGATGCAGAGAAGGTTGTAGGACCACCTACAGCACAGCGCAGACAGAGGCAGTCACCGGATCGGTACACTGGATACATGGCTCTTGTGAGTCAATGTGTCGTGATGGAGCCATCCTCTTTTGAGGAAGCTGTGGAGGAACCCGCATGGGTTGATGCCATGATCAAAGAATATGATTCGATCGTCAGGAACAGTGCATGGGAGATTGTCCCAAGACCGGTGGGGAAATCAGTGGTGGGTTCGCGATGGATCTACAAAGTGAAGCAGGCGGCTGACGGGAGTGTGGAGAAGTAAAAGGCGAGATTTGTCGCCCGTGGCTTTTCACAGATCGAGGGGATTGACTATGAGGAGACTTTTGCACCTGTCGCAAGGTACTCTTCCATACGGACGATCCTTGCTCTCTCAGCGCAGATGGGGTGGCACATTCATCGGATGGATGTGAAGACTGCGTTCCTCAATGGAGTTATTGAGGAAGAGGTGTACATAGAGCAGCCTGAAGGTTTTGAGATCTTCAGCAGTGAGTTGCATGTGTGCCGACTCAAGAGAGCACTGTACGGGCTGAAGCAAGCACCTCGTGCTTGGTACACTCAGATAGACAGCTACTTCACCGGGCTTGGATTCTCCAAGAGTGAGGCGGATCCAAACCTGTACCAGATTGTGGTGGAGGGGAAGCTGTTGATCATCGTACTATATGTAGATGATCTAATTTTGACTGGCGATGAGCAGTTGATACTTTCATGCAAGGAGGATCTTGCACGAGAGTTTGAGATGAAGGACTTGGGCATCCTTCATTATTTCCTGGGATTGGAGATTTGGCAGCGCAGCAGAGGACTGTTTGTTTCTCAGGGCAAGTATGCTCGGGAGATTCTGGAGAGGTTCAAAATGCAAGGCTGCAAGCCTGTTGACACTCCTCTTCCTGGTGGTTGGAGGAAGGAGAATGCTACTTTAGCATAGGTAGTGGATGCCACTATCTATCGATAGTTGGTGGGGTCGCTTATGTATCTGGTCAATACACGACCCGATATATGCTATGCAGTTAACCAGCTTTCGCAAGCTATGGTGAAGCCTACCAAGCTCTTTTGGAAGGCAAGCAAGCATGTATTGCGTTATCACAGAGGCACATCGGGATATGGTTCATGGTACAGACAGGAGGATCAGTTGAGGCGGCATGGCTTCATGGATTGGTATCATCATATCAGAGATTGTGTTTAGTGGAGAATCATGATGCTTTCATATGTTCCCACGGAGGATCAGGATGCCGACATCCTGACGAAGGCACTCACCAGGAGCAAGTTCGAATTCCACAGAGGCAGGATAGGGGTTGCAGATAATCCATATCTTGCTGAGAGGGAGTGTTGAAAATGTATCAAGATGATGGAGCTTAGTGAAATGAAGTCGCCTTCACTAAGTGGGCCTGCAGGCAAATTCTGGCGCAAAGTCTATTTTTAGACTATGTCTATTTTTAGACATATGGAGCATGGTCCAAGGGTTGTAGTATGTTATTCTTGGAGTATTGGTCATGTTGGTAAAAATAGATGGACCTCTATTTTTTTACCTATAGGTCGATAGGTTGATGACTATTTTTAGACTGCCTATCCTAAAAATAGGGAAGTCAAATATTATTTACCCTTAATAATATTTGGACTCTAAACAGCAGTTTACTCTCTTGGAGCACTTCAGTTCGAGCCTTGGAAGTGGCTCATGCATCTGACAGAGGAATTACGCTATTCCTAAGGTTTTGGTGAGCACATGCATGGTTGACTTCAGTTAGGACTTCAGTGGCAGAATTTTGGTGGAGTTAATGAGACAGCTAGTGGAGTTGTGTTCGGTTTAATTTAGTTGAACTAGTTGAGATTAGTTTAACTAGCTAATCAACTAGTAATGAGTGGAGTGAATTAAATATTATTTAATTCATAAATTAGTAACTCATTATTCAACTCAAGAACACATCAGTTCACTACAGTGCATGGACAGTTCAGTGGAGACCAGTGAAAGAGGTAGATGAAAGGGTGGAGTTAGCTATCAGTGGCGACATCAGTTGTGCATGAGATTTGCACCACACTTGAAGGAATTTCCCATGATGATTGCGCTGTCAAGCCAAGGAGATTCGAACCTTGGATCTCTATTTAGACAGGCCATGATTGCGCAATAGAGGCAAGGCAATTAGTGGTGAGTTTTGAACCAATAACCTGTTCAAAACTGAGCTAGTTTGTGTGTAACTTCATGAGAAAGTACTGAGTACTTGTGAGGAGTATTGTACTGAGTTTGTTACATGATTTCTCCATTATAATATACACAATAGCTGCGGGGTTTTCAGCTATAAGCTTTTCCCATACATACTGTGTTAATGTGTATGATGATTTGATGTGTTATCGCTTGTTTTAGTTCCGCATGTGTGATGATCTGAGTGGAAGAGATTATGTGTTGCATATAAATTCGAATTGTATGTGATCAGGATAGTCCCGGTGGATAATTAATCATTATTCAGCAAATTTCTACATTGTGCGCCTCAAACGAAGATCGTATGCCAAAGTTACATCCTCGGGAAGTTGATGTACCAATTTACCCAAACAAGGCCCATAACTTTGGTGCTTCATCTCCTAGGGTTAGGTTTTTGGATGTTTATGGTTTTCCATTATTTATCAGTAATAAATAGGCCTTCGAGCCTCATTATAACATAGTTCATAGGCCTGTATCCATCACATCTCTTCTCAGAGATAAGCTACCACTGCCCTAGATAGTTTATTTCCATTCAGTCAGTAAACAAATTTTAGTTCTTTGATATTAATGAAATGAAGTGTTATTTCCGCTGCATCTTTGTATTTATCGTTATATGTGTATTTTTTTTCATTCCCGAATAAATCTGTATCAGTGGTATGAAATAGGTTTGCTCTTTCTCGATCCTTATTTTCATGTCCCCAACGAGGTCAGGGTATAAGGAGTTAGGGCTTGATCTAGTTGACCCTTTGCATGATCAGCCTCACAAACCCTGAAGACCGCCCATGGGGGATGAAATAAAATATGAGGGAGAAGGATATCCTATCAAAATATTTCTCGAGAAGTCCATTGAAAAAAAGGAACGCGATGATGGATGATTTTTCTTTGATCCTTCAACGACTTCCCACCAGTGACGCTTCTGCATCTAGAAGCCACTCTAGAGGAAAAACTCCTTTCAAGGTATAAGTAAACTTTTACATTCCCATATTTGAGCGCTAAATAGATGTAGATGTCATAGATATATGGTTGAATCTATCAGAAGGATATTTCCTAGTTCATGACTTTTTCGACCGGGAGAAGGTTATTTTTGAACTCCTCAAAGCTACTCCCCATGTCGAGGATTAGTGGGAAACCTATTGTGAGAAATAGGATGAGGGGGAGCCCTCTCTTTTCTTGTTTGTACCCAATTGGAATTATTTTTGAGACGCCATCAAGGAATAATATTATCCCATGGGGAGCTATGAGGACAAGTACATAAAATGGATTACGCTGCAACAACAATGGGATTAAGATGTGCATGAGCTGACGAATCTATTCCATACCCTGCGCACCAAGTTGGGTATCAAAGATTCAAAGAAACATTTGGTGCCTAAGTACCGCAATTTTCTGTAAAGATACATTCAGGAAGAAATTTATTTCCTCGACATCTCCTCGCCGTGGTACGACATAACGGTATGCTGCCAAGATTGAGCAAAACTTCAAACAAATGAAGCAAGAATTTGGATCTGTGAATCAAAAGAAAGGGAAAGGTGCCCCCAAACTATAGAACAAAGGAAAAATCCAAGGCATGGAAGCCCAAAAAACCTACCAAAGCCACAAGAAAAGAAAAACACTGTGAGGCTGTTGAGGCCTCAAAATTCCATTGCCAAAAAATGGGGCAAAAATGCGGTCTGGACCTTAAAGCATCTCCTTTTCCATTTAGTGTAGTGTCTCTAATTGGGGATAATGGGACCAGTTTCCCAATAAGGATGATTTTTATGGTGTTTTTTGATTATACAACATGCAAATGGAGAATGATTTTAATCTATCATATGCATCTATCTAAATTATTTATTCTATTATATACTTGGGTTGTTTCTTCCTTTATGCGATCCAACGAGATATCCTTCAACTATTAGTAATATAGATCATTTAACATTTGAAATAGATGAAAATTATGTAAGATGATTCTTCTAATAAAATATTTTGAATAGAAGAATTGTGAAAATATATCACATTCATATGTGTGATTATATATTCAATAATAAATCACAGACAAATATTAGAACTGAAATTCATGTAACATTCATCTATAATAATGTTTCAAATATATAATGAAATAAAAATATGACCGTCAATCGATAAATCAAGACTTAATAAAAGTTAATAAAAGAACCATATGTACGAAGTTCTAGTCATGTAAACTAACAGTAATTGATATGATCCTCTTCACTTTCAAGCAATTTAAAGAGTACAGTAGTGAAACATGAGTTAAATAGCTTTAATTGTCGAAATATAATAGATGTGTTCCATTAATTCATCAAAGAATTCAAAAACTTACAATAGTGCATTATTTGCAAATGTTTTTGATAAATTTTTGGACCCTTCTCTAAATGCATGAGAGGGGTTTAAATACTAAACTAACTATCTTCTAAAATAGATCATTACAAAAATATATAGGAGGTTTCAAACAACCATCCTCATAAGACTAACTTAAACTACAATCTAGGAAAATAATGTAACAATATGATTTATGAATTCTGCCCTTTCTTTTGGATTTGGTCACGAAGTTAACAAATATCTAGCATGGGCTTGAGTTGATCTAGCTGCAAAATCCTTGATCTGACCTGTCCCTTGAATACTGCGTTTGAGAGTACTGGATGCGATATTCTTGTTGAATATTTTAAAGACTGCAGGATCTGGTACTGATGATAAGGTTTGATCATAAAATTCCAATAATTTTCTCGATCAAACTTATTTACCTTTTTAATTATTTCATCCTGCATTTCTTCCTTTTGCTTCCACTGTGTTTCTAGTTGTTTGGCTTCTGAGAACACTTCAGATGTGTACTCTTTGATAAGTTCAGATTTCACGAGTTGTTCACATATAGATTCAGTAATTTCTTTTGATAATCTTGATGTTTTCACTGCTGCTTTCTCTTCCTGCTTTATTTGTGCTTCCCAATCTTTGAATAAGATCTCCTTATGAAACTTATCTACTTGGGGTAGATTAGCTTCCTTTTCTAACTTTGATGCTTTCTATTGAATGTGTTCGTTGATTTTCTTCTCGAGCTTCTCACACTCAAGTTTTTTGATAGCTACTTGCTAGATTATTATTTCATTTGAGTCACAATAAGAGTTAATAATAGAAGCTTGTTAGAAAAATACTTCATGTTGTTGCTTTAACTTATCATTTACATCTAATGCTTCTTTTATGAATTGCTCTAATTGTGGCTAGCTTTGTAACCTGGGCATTGTTGATTCCAGTTGTGCTTGTTTCTTAGTGATTTCTTCCTGATGCTACAAATTAAGATTTTCAAAATCCTTTTGAAATTGGGATTTCTTTGATTTCATTTGCTCACTGGAGTTAGATTTTTCTTCATCTAGCTGTATCTCTAGTTCTTGTATTCTGTCTTCCTTCTGCTTCAGCAATATTTTAACCTCAGTAGCTTTATCAATAGTGGCAGTAGCATATGCCCCTGCATACTATGATAATTTAATTAATTTTTCAGTAGGATCAGCTAAGGGATCCTTCCACAAAATCTCAACAGATTCATTTGTGAGATCTGAGACTATCTCATCAATTCTTCTCCTTTTATTTCTCTTGAATACAACCTTATTACTAGGGCTATAGAAGATATCCAGTGAGGGAATCTCCTAAATTTGTAAAAATATTTTTTTTGTAGGGTAGGCCGGTATGATCTCTCGATCATGAGTTTCTGGAACTTGTTGTAGTGGATTAAGAATTTCCACTATCTTATGGGAATGTTGAGGTGTCTGAGAACTAGTTTCTTGTTTAGAACTCAGCTTGGTTTTAAGAGTTTTTATTGCTTGAGAAAACTTATACCATTCAATACTCAAATTATTTGTTTGGGACTTTTCTAACTGATCAAGTGTATCATGACTATGTTGAACCTCTTGAGAATTTTATTATGTTTCTGGTTACTTTCTCTTTTCTCCTCCATCTCTATCTCTTGGATTGCCTAATAAATTATATTTTATGGGCTATGCTTTCTGGGTTCAGATTCATTTTTAGAATGATCTGAATTGTGATATTTATTCTCTGATTGTGCTAACTAATCCTCGGACATGCATTTATCTTCATTATCCAAGCTAATACTTGGATTAGGTCTGTTAACATCTTCAATAGTTAACAAGTTCAGAGGGACTCTCTCCAAACTCTTATTTTTGTATATTTGGAAGGCTTCCAAATCATCTTGGTTAAGTTGACTCACTGCAAAATTAATTATATCTGAAAAATTTTCCATGCCTTCAAAGATATCATCAAATCCATCTATTTCTTTTACAAAAGGATTCATTTTGAGCTTAGTGGTGTAGTTTTAATTACATAATTTGGATCGTGTAGCCTCTTTGGAATTATCGCCAGATTCAATAGAATAATATTTGAAACTTCTTTGTAAGTGTGGCCAATATCAAAAAGTGCAAAAGCATCGTACTATAAAGGAAAATTAGGCCAAAATACCTTCTTAGCATATTTCAGTTGTTCAGTAATACCATTAACAAGTTGGTAGGCTAGCTCTCTTGCAAGTAACTTATCATGAACATAATATGGTAGGAAGTCGGGAGAAGCATAAATCCCAAACACTTAGACATATGTAAAATTTTCCTCTGCAAACCATCTATCTATAGAAATAATACCTATACTAGCTTCTTTGGAAACCCTAGGGAATTTCTCATTGAATATCATCTGGTGCATAGGCAACATGAACCCATGAAATTTTTTATAAAAATGCATATGGAAGTATAAATCCCAAGGGGCTCTGTGGTAAATGTCGATTGGGGTAGGGTCTTGGGTAGTCCATTTCCATCCCATGGTAGGAAAACTAAAAGAAAAGCGGACTACATCCATGACATAGGCACTCATATAAAAGGGAGGTATTTCTCTAGATGAAACACTCATTTTATTCCTATAATCTATGATGTGTTTAGCTAAATTGTCAGATAGGATATTTTCCCAATTTAGAATTAAGGAATTGACGATTGCGTCAATCAATGGGACCCAATCTACTAAAAACGTAGTGGTATCAGGTTTTTAAAACAATATACACAACATACTGGCAGCATAGAAATAAAGGGAAGGAATTTGGGCAATTGGGTACGTACTGATTTTATCTCACTTAAGCTTTCCCTGATATTCCTTCCATTCCCTTATAACTTTCATGAGGTCTGGATGCTCTACTCTAAATATTTTCATAAAAGCCTTGTCATATTTCTACTACGGGGAGGGTAGATGCTACATTGCTTGTAAATATTCTACCCTGAATGACCCTATGTTTTCTCCCTTAGAATCTTTGAGTGTGTTGTCTTCTATGTTTAAGTGGTCAATTACCCACTCAACCATGTTTGTGTAAGGGAGAAATTTTGGCCTTGCGGCTGCCTTGTGGACGAATGAACATGCAACATCGAAGTAAGTCACGTCTGAAGTAACTGTTATGCTTTTTGTAGCGACTTTGATTATTAACCTTGGATTTTCGTCTTCGAAAATATTATACATTGCCTCCCATGATGAAATGCCACAATCCTTGTTGCAGGTGGTGTCTGAAAATAGGGGAGACATGTCTGAGTCTTCAGTAGACAACGTTTGAGAAATCTCTTTGCCTTTCTTGTTCATTTCAATCTTCCTCACTCTGTTAAATGAATTCCTGATTTCAAGTAAAATAGAGTGAAAATTAAAAGCATAGAGAACAGAGAGACAAATCCGTCATTTAGATCAAACATGCATGAATATATATAAATCTATTAAAACCTTTATTTCTATTAAATGCTATTAATCATCGATAATGATTACAAAATCAAATCTCTTACAGCTTCACACGAAATAGCTATCAATCAACTTAAGATGCTAGATCTCAAATTTTGGTTTGATATGACATAAGTCATTTCACATTATTGAGTAATTAAATGCCATTCGTTCACATATCACAACTTATAGCTTTTATTGTTTATGATGTTACTTATAGCGATCTGCACAAAATGCATATTGCAATCCTTATATAGTAAACGAATTGGCTTTTGGTTAAGTTATGCGAAATGTGAATTGTGCATTCAAGAAATCAAGTGACCATGCTTTATGGGAATTTAGAGCTTTATATTTTTTGCTTTGTTGGCTCATCGAGTCTTCATAATCATAGCTTATAAATTTTACCAAATTTCCTTATAATTTGATCATTTAAATGAGGTGCGATGCGATAAACAAAATATAATGATGATTGAAGCATTTTCAAGTTTTTAATATAACTTTAGAAAAGGATTAGTGCATTTCGCAGCCCGCGTGACTTAGTGGATTTCAAGTCTTTTAGGTTGTAAGTTATGCGGTTTGCGATGCGCTAAAGCGAAAAAATAGAAAGAAAAATTTATTTCCTAATTTTTTTGTTTTAAAACTAAAAAAATAAATGAAAATATAATTCCTAATTATTTCTAAAGGGTCCCCATTTATTAAAATAAATTGGGAAATAGAGAATAATAATTATGAGAACTGGGAGAACCAACTATCTCTAACTAACTTTTTTGAAATAAAAATAGATGTAGGAATGAATTTCAAGCAAATAATATCTTACTAAGCAATGAAATTTCTCTTAATTACAATTCATAAGAAACCATATTTTAAAGATATAAGTATGAGAATCTATATTAGTCTTTACTCAATTCAAAAAGATAAAGCAGGTAGCTAATACAAAGAAGCTTTATAAATATTTACTCCTTTATCACAGGTAGAGCCTCTGTTCCAATAAACAATTTAAACTTTTGGCAGGGTTACCTTTTACTCAACAATGATTCACTGTCCCATCCAGTGTTTCTTACAATTTCCAAAAAAATAAATTCTAACTTTTTTGAAACTTTTATTTTTGTATCATATTTTTATTTACTTAAAAGCCATTGCCTTGGTTTTGTAACTGAATGATGATAATGGCATTCACTAGTTGTAATTAAACTTATCAAGTTGGCTCTTGATGAGACCCATTGTTCTCTTGATATAATTTCAAGTTATTACCCTATTTTGGTAGGTAGTATTGGTAATGTCAGTTCAACTATTTCCCTATGAACATGGTAAACAAGCTTCTGATGAGACTTATTCTCTTTCAAGTTTTTTCGTTTTGGTATAATATTTTTGAATTTCTTTCTAAAATTAATAGTTTTTCTCGGATGGGATGAATCTGGTCCTTTTGAGGATTTTGGATGATAATGTTGAGTTTTAGATTACTTATTTGTAAAAGATTCGTTACCATGTTATAGGTTCTTTTCTTGACTGATGAAAGAATAATCACACTATATAAGGATGAGAGTTCATCAGAGAATAAACAAATTCAGTGAAATTTCATCTTTTAGTGAAAATAAAATCTATTTGTCTTTCAAATATTTCAATTATTTCATTAACACTTCTTATTTATATAAGTGATAAATAAAAAAGGATCATCTAATATTTTATTTTGAACAGCCAAAAATTTGTACTAAGCAACTTTTATTTTTCTAAAGAAAAGAAAAAGACACTAGTATACAAAGAATAGAAGGGGTTACCTTCTATGAAAAGTGTTTTTTCAAAATCTGCCCATTAACAAGCAAAGAATCTCTTTTGCCTAATAGATCTTTCAATAAGAATGTTGATGGGCCTATTTCTTCAATTATTTGAAATGCACCTAGCCAGAGTTTTTGAAACTTCTTGTGTTTACCCTTTTCCTCATGTGCTTTGTCCCATTTCATTATCAGATCACCAATTTGAATTTTTTCTGGAGTAACAGAAGTTGAATCAAATGAGGCTTTTACTATCTGTTGATGATGTGCATGAGTATGTTTAGCTTTTTCACTTTCTTCTTCTAACTTAAGAATTTAATATTGTCTAAGTTGTAAAGAAGAAGAAGGAGATTCATCAATAAATTTTACTAAGGAAAAAGAGGGAATAACTACATTGGTAGGAAGTACAACGTCTGTTCCATAGACAATATTGAATGGAGAAGTTCCAATAGAATTTTTTTGAGTTATTCGATCTGCCCAAAGAGCAAAGATCAATGACTTGTGCCAATTTTGTTGGTTTTGATCAATAGTTATTTTGATTATTCTAATCAAGTTCTTGTTTGTAGACTCTGCTAAACCCTTACCTTTAGGGTAATAATTCGCAGAATACTTAAGTTTAAAACCTTTTTTAATTGCAAATTCCATCATAGTAGTTCCTAAGAAGTAAGATGCGTTATCAAACATTAAAGCAGTAGGTAAGCCAAACCTAGTTATGATATATTGGTCGATGAAATCAATGATATTCTCAGAGTTGGTTACTTTAATGGAATTGATTCTACCCATTTAGTAAAGTAATCTGTAGTTGTGAGAATATATCTATGTTGTTTTGAAGATTCAGGAAAAATCTCACCAATTATATATAATCCCCATTGTTCAAATGGTTGTTCGATATTGACGGGCTGTAATTGGAAGGTTTTCTTCCTTTGTCTTCCAGATGCATTTTGACACACTTTGCATTTTCTTGCATATTCATGAACATCTTTGAAAAGTGTAGGCCAATAGTAACCTGCATGCAGGATTTTGTGCGATGTCGTATTTCCTCCAAAATTTCCTTGAGCTGGACCATCATGGAGTTTTTGCAACACTTTCTCTGCTTCAGATTTTTCTAAGCATCTTAGTAGTACAAAATAAAAATTTATCCTAAACAATACATCATTGATTAATTCATATTTCTTGGCTTTTAATCTCAAAGATCATTTATTTTTTTAACTGAGTTGAGTTAGAGCATATCCATTCTTCAAAGAGAATATAAGATCAATGTATCAAGATTGTGCATCATTGAGACTTACCTCTAATATTTGCACATTGTTACCTGAATCTTTTTATGATGATAGATGGGATGCTTCTGTAAGAATTCTGCAAAAACCTTGACCTCTAACAAGTTTAGAGGGTCTAATTTCTACATCATATTCTTGTAAAGTAGTAACCCAGTTAGCCCTTTTCTCTCCTAATTCTCTTTGCATTAATAGTTGTCTCATTGCAGAGAATGGGACTATGATTTTGGTGTGAGTTTTTAGGAGAAATGGCCTGAAATTCTTTATAGCCTTAAAGACAACAAATTTTTGCTTTTCAACAGACGAATAATTTAGTTCTGCACCTTGCAAATTGGAATTGAAAAATGATATTGGTGCTTCAATTTGTTGGTCATTATGTTGTGTTAGAACAATAGCGTATGATGTATGTGATGAAAAAGTGTATAAAGTAAAAGGATTAAGAAAATTGTGGGTAGTCAGGAATGGATCATTCACGATTGATTTTTTGATCAAATCAAATGCTTCTCTTTCGTTATGTCCCCATTTAAAGACTAAATTTTTCTTAATCATGTTCTGTAATGGTAAAAATATCTGTGAAAATTTAGGGACAAACCTTTAACAAAATTAATTTTCCCAAGAAATGACTGCATAGCTTTCTTGTTATGAGGGAAATGAATTCTTTTAATCTCTTCAAATATTTTAGGATCAATATAGATACCTCTTTTTGACACAATAAATCCTAAACATTTTCCTTCATCTAATGAAAAAAATGATTTCTTTGGATTTAATGAGATGCCATACCTTTTACATCGTTCAAAGACTTGTTTTAGGTCATTAACATGATTGGTTACTTGTTTAGAAAAGACTGTAATGTCATCTAAATAAATAACCACTGATTTATTTATGAGCCCCCTAAAATTTGTGTTCATAGCTCTCTGAAAAGTTGCACCTGCATTAATTAATCCAAATGGCATCTTTTGATAGGCATAAGTTCCCCACTTAGTTCTAAATGTGTTTTTTAATCTATCATCTAGATGTACGAGAATTTGGTTATATCTCAAGAATCCAAATAGAAAGGAAATAAGTTTAGAACCAGCTACTGTATGGAGGACTTGTTCCATGTTGGTAATGGAAAGTTGTCCTTTTGACAAGCTTTGCTTAAATTCCTAAAATCAATGCAAATTCTAATATCGCCATTCTTCTTCCTGTCAGGTACGAAATTTGATACCCATTTAGAATGCCTAACTGGAAAGATGATTTTTTCCATGAGGAGGTTGTTCAATTATGTTTTTTTTTGTTTTTCCAAATTTGAATGAATCTTCCTCAATTTCTGTTGTATAGGTTTTTCTTCTGAGATCATAGGAATTGTGTGTTAAATAACGAAAGTGTCATATGTTTTAAGATTGGTTTAATCCCAAGCAAAGAAACTTTTGTACATTCTAAACAATTTGATAAATGGTAATATTTCTTCAGAAGATAGACCAAGACCAAGATTGACATTTTGAGGTTTTTCGCCAGTTCCTAGATTTACTAACTCAAATCTTAACGTAGAGCTTTGAATTTTTTAGTTAGTAACTCTTTTAAACCTATATTTCAGATCATATAAGTCTTATAACTTTACAACAAACTTAGGAATAGGATTTTCATCTTGTTCTTTCTTAATCTAAATGTCATGTTCACTTTCATCCAAAATTTGACTATCATAAGATCCTTCATATGTTAAAAAATCTATGATATCTGAATCATTATTGAATATTCTCTAATTAGTAATATTATCAGGAATAGATGGCCTAAAAATTAATTCAATAGAAAATATATGGGGACTAAACACTTGGGATGGAATTAACTTTGATGCTATGTTAGCCAGTAGATCTGCACTAGCACTCTACATTCTAGGTACAGAAGAAATGTTAAAGGCTAAGAAATTAATGGTTAATTCTTGGACTAATGATTGGTGATGCTTTAAATGTGCAGAATTAAAATGAATGGTATCTCTTACCTGTCTAACAATGATTGTTGAATCTCCTAGAACCTTCAAATATTTAATATTAATATCAATGGATTTGTACAAACCTTGGATTAATGCTTCGTATTCAGCTATATTATTTATACAATTTAATTCTAGTCTGCAGGCTAACATGGTTTTTTCTCCTTTTGGGTTTATTAAAATAAATCCTACACCTACACCATCTTCAGATTTAGAACTGTCAAAATAAAGAGTTCAAAATAAAGAATTAACTATTGTTCTATCTGCAAAATTTATACGTTTGGAACTATCTGGCTAGGAAAAATTCTCAATCTGAGAAACAACTACATTATCAAAGAAAGGTGATGGTTGAACATTGAAATTTCCAAAAAATGAATCTGTTGAGTAGTTTCCAATAATGTTGTTATTTAATGTTATTGGCTCATTTACTCCTTCAATATAGGTGACTGTATGCTTCATGAACTTTTCATGGTATACCCGAATTTGATTTGGATTTTCATTATATGGTAGCCACATATGCAACCAATCTATTGCAAAATACCCATGAAGTTTTTCAGACCAATATCAGCTTAAAACTAAGTCGTTCAGGAATATAAACCACCAATATATTAATTATTCGAGTAACCTTGGGATTTGATGACAATCTGATGGAAACAAAATTTATTTTTCCTACCACCTCTATTCTGGTTCTATTAGGTTGTACTATATGAACAAGGGAACTCTGAGGAGTTATGTTCAACTTAGCACAAACTGATTTTGGCATTATATTAGAGGAAGCCCCTGAATCTATTAAACAATTATAAACGTTTTTTTATATATCTCATAGGTTAATAGAAATGGAGGAGTATGAGAGATGGATCGATCACCTACCACAATCAAGTATGTAGAATTTATTTTAGTTGAAGGGGAAGGTGCCTTACCCATTTCATTAGCAGCTTGTACTATCATTGGAGCAGGTAAGGTTGAAGCAAGAACCACATTTAAGTCTCTAAGTAAGATTTTTTTTGCTGATTTAATTTAGTAAGCTTGTGAATTGAAATGTTTGCCTTAGTTTTATTCACATCTTCAACTACATTATACTCAATAGTGTCTAAGACTACCATTGTCTTAGATGTAGGTGGACTATATGAAGTAACAAAAATTGTTTGTGTAGCCTTTGAAGTAGACTTTTTTCTTATTGATTTATCTTTAGCAGGAGTTGAAATATTTTGTTGTTGATTTGGCTGCATTGCTTTAGTAGTCTTTTTTCTCCTTGTACTCACAGGTAAAGCTTCATGTTGCTCTTCATTTGGTAGGACGAAATCACACATTCCATTTACTTCAAATTCTTATTCTTCGTCATCTTCTTCTTCCTCTGTTTTCTTTTCCTCTGTATCTTGATCAGATTGAGCATTAGATATGATATTTGAAGGTTGAGTATTAGAGGATTGTCCTTTCTTAAAGTTTTTGAAAGTCTTTCTTGAGATAGAATTTTTAGTGACTTGTTTCTTAATATCTTCCATCTCGTTTGTCATAGTCTTCAAAAAAATTTGAAGACCTTCTACATCGAAAGGGTATTTTTTCATTTTATTTTTAGAATCATATTTGAAAGATACCTTCCTTGATTTTTGATCTTATTGAGAATTATTTTTTCTCAAGAGAGGTTATGCGTTTCTCTACAGATAGAGATTCTTTAATGTTTTCTGCAAGTGTTTGCAATTTTTCTCTATCAACAAAAATAACTATATTGGATGGAAGAGACGAAATATACCACTCAATTTGAACTTTTACACCAGGAACTATTGTAGCAGGAATTTTATTGAGTAATTTATTAAATCTTGAATTGAAATATTTTATCTTCTCACCTGATTTAGCTTTTAGATTTGTTAAATCATAGATGAGCATAGCAGTGGTCCTGTCATCCCCAAAATTAGCTAGAAATTATTCTTCGAACATATTCCAGCTAGTTATAGAGCGTGCAGGCAATGAAAAATACCAAGATCCTGCGGATCCTATTAGAGTATACAGAAATAATCTTACAATGCAATCCTCTTCAACTACTCCATTTAGATTGATGGCTAAGATAAAATTGTGAATGTGTTCTTCTGCCATAAGACCATCATCAAGATTAAATTTAGGTAACCATCTTTCAGGTGATTTTTGTAGAGCATGAAGAGGAGCAAGAATATTTACAACCCATAGATTGTTCCATGGACGTACATTTGATGGAGGTACTTGGCCTTCCATTTGATTTTGAATAGGTTGCATGGGTATAATTTGAGTTGAAGAGGCAGGATGAGTGCTAGGAATAGTTGAAGGGATAGTAGTTTGAATACTGGAACTAGTCAAAGTAACACTGATTGTTGGAATGGAAGTTGTAGAAGTGAGTGGAGGTAATGAAGGTGAATGGGATAAAATATCACTGGCGATTAACTCTGATTGAGTCCTCTTTAGTTTCTTTTGAGTACTATCAATGGGAAATTAAAAAGGAATAATTCATGTCTTTTGAATTTTTGATCGAGTTAATATTATTCGAGGTTGTAAAGAAGAAGAAATATTGATATCTGATATTTGAGAAGATTTAGGCTTTTCAGTAGAAATGGATACTCTCTCTAACTTTTCTATGAAATACTGAACTTTTGAGGAAGCTTGATAGGAATTAGGAGATAGTATGGGTTGACTATCACTAGGAGACTTAGGAGAAGGATGATAAACTTCATATTTTAAATATGAGGATCTAGATAATTTTCTAGAATTTGATTGGGATATACAGGGAGAGAAACTCTTAGATTGACCTTTAGATTGATCAGTTCTTTTTGAAATTCACAAGACCCTCCTTCTAGCACCAAAATGTTGAGGCCTCGGAATTCCGCTACCAAAACATGGGGGGAAACAACCCAATCCGGACATTAAATCAACTCCTTTTCTATTTGGTGGTGGCTCCGACTGGGGATAATGGGACCAATTCCCCAATAAGGATGATTTTGAGGGTGTGTTTTGATTATACAACATGCAAATGGAGAATGATTTTAATCTATCATATGCATCTATCTAAACTATTTATTCTAATATATACCTGGGGTGTTTCTTCCTTTATGCAATCTAAAGAGATATCCTTCAAATATTAGTAATATAGATCATTTAACAGTTGAAAGAGATGAAAATTATGTAAGAAGATTCTTCCAATAATGTAGTTTGACTAGAACAATTGTGAAAAATATATCGCATTGATATGTGTGATTATATATTCAATAAGAAATCACAGACAAATATTAGAACAAAAGTGCATGTAACATTCATCTATAATAACGTTTCAAATATATAATGCAATAAAAATATGACTATCAATCTATAAAGAAAGAGTTAATACAAGTGAATAGAAGTACCATATGTACGAAGTAATACTCATGTAAACTGAAAGTAATTGATCTGCTCCTCTTCACTTTCAAGAAATTTAAAGAGTACAATAGTGCAACATCAGTTAAAAAACTTTAATTTTCAAAATATAATAGATGTGTTACATTAATTCATCAGAACATTCACAAACTTACAATAGTGCATTCTTTGCAAATGTTTTTGACAAATTTCTAGACCGTTCTCTAAATGCACGAGAGGGGTTTAAATACTAAACTAACTAGGTTCTAAAATAGATTATTAAAACATATATAGGAGGTTTCAAACAACTCGTAAGACTAACTTAAACTACAATCTAGGAAAATAAAGTAACAATATGATTTATAAATTCCACCCTTTCTTTTGGATTTGGTCACGATATTGACAAATATATAGCATGGGATTGAGCTGAGCTGGCTGTGAAATACTCGATCTGACTTGTCCCTTAAATACTGCATTTTGAGAGTACTGGCTACGATATTCTTGTTGAATCTATTAAAGACTGCAGGATCTGGTACGAATGATAATGTTTGATCAGACAATTCCAATAATTTTCTTGATCAAGCTTATTTACCTTTTTAATTATTTTGTCTTGTTTTTTTGCCTTTCGCTTCCACTGTGTTTCTAGCTGTTTGAATTTTGAGAAAACTTCAGACGTGTACTCTTTGATAAGTTCTTCTTTCACCAACTATTCACATACAGTTTCAATAATTTCTTTTGATAATATTGATGTTTTCTTTGTTGCTTTCTCTGCATGCTTTATTTGTTCTTCCTAATTTTTGAATAAGATCTCCTTATGGAACTTATCTACCTGGGGTAGATTATATTCCTTTTCTGAGTCTGATGCTTGCCAATGAATGTGTTAATTGATTTTCTTCTCGATCTTCTCATTCTCAGGTTTTTGGATAGCTACTTGCCAGGTCAGTATTTTGTTTGAGTCACAATAAGAGTTAATAATAATATCTTGTTGGAAAAATACTTCTGTTGTTGCTTTAACTTAGCATTTACATCTAATGCTTCTTTTATGAATTTCTCTAATTGTGGTTGGCTTGTAACCTGGTCATTGTTGCTTCCAGTTATGCTTGTTTATTAGTGATTTCTACTTGACGTTGCAAATTAAGATTTTCAAAATCCCTTTGAAATTGGGCTATATTTGATTTCATTTTCTCACTGGAGTTAGATTTTTCTTCATCTGGTAGTCTCTATAGTTCTTTTATTATGTCTTCCTTTTGCATCGGAAAAATTTTAACCTCAATGTATTTATATATAGTGGCAGTAGCATATTCCCCTGCATACTGTGATAAATTAGTTAAATGTTCAGTAGGATCAGCTAATGGACCCTTCCACAAAATGTCAACAGATTCATTTGTGAGATCTAAGACTGCTCATCAATTCTTCTCCTTTTATTTCTCTTGAATACAACCTTATGACTAGGGCTGTAGAAGATATCTAGTGAAGAAATCTCCTCAATTTGTAAAACTATTTTTTCTGTAGGGTAGGCCGGTGTGATATCTCGATCATGGGTTTGTATAACTTGTTGTAGTGGATTAACAATTTCCACTTATTTTGGGAATGTTCAGGTGTCTGAAAACTAGTTACTTGATCATCATTGGGATTGGTTTTAAGAGTTTTTATTGCTTTAGAAAACTCATCCCATTCACTACTCAAATTCTTTGTTTGGGAATTTTCTAACTGATCAAGTGTATCATGACCGTGTTGAACCTCTTGAGAAGTTAATTCTGTTCCATTACTTTCTATTTTCTCCTGCATATCTATCTGTTGGATTTATTTATCAGTTATATTTTCTAGGCTATCCTTTTTCGATTCAGATTCAATTTCAAAATTATCTGAATTTTGATATTGATGCTCTGATTGTGCTGATTCATCCCCAGACATGTCTTTTTCTTCATTATCCAAGCTAATACTTGGAGTAGGTCTGTTGACATCTTGAATAGTTAACAAGTTGAGAGGGACTCTCTCTAGTCTCTTATTTTTGTATATTTGGAAGACTTCCAAATCATCTTGGTTAAGTTGAATCGCTGCAAATTAATTATATCTGAAAAAATTTCCATGCCTTGAGAGACATCATCAAATACATCTATTTATTTTACAAAATGATTCATTTTGAGCTCAATGGTGTAATTTTTAATTACATCATCTGAATCATACAACATCTTTGGCATTAATTCCAAATTCAATATATTAATCTTTGAAACTTCTTTGTAGGCGTGGCCAATATCAAAAAGTGAAAAAGTATCGCATTGTAAAGGAAAATTAGGCCAAATGGCCTTCTTAGCATATTTTAGTTGTCTAGTAATACCATTAAAAAGATGGTAGGCTATCTCTCTTGCAAGTAACTTGTTAGGAACATAATATGGTTGGACGTCTGGAGAAGAATAACTCCCAAATACTCTAACATGAGTAAAATTTTCCTCTGAAAACCATCTAGCTACAGAAAGAATATCGGTACTAGTTTCTTTGGAAACCCTAGAGGCTTTCTCATTGAATATCATCTGGTGGATAGGCAACATGACTCCATGAATTTTTTTATAAAAATGCAGATGGAAGTCTTGATCCCAAAGGGCTCTGTGGTAAATATTGATTGGGGTAGGGTCTTGGGTAGTCCATTTCCATCCCATGGTGGGAAAAATATAAGAAAATAAGATTGTGTCCATGACATAGGAACTCATATAAAAGGGAGGTATTTCTCTAGATGAAACACTCCTTTTATTCCTATACTATATGATGTGTTTGGCTAAGTTGTCAGATAGGACATTTTCCCAATTCAGAATTATGGAATTGATGATTGCATCAATCAATGGGACCCAATCTACTGAAAACCTAGTGCAATCAAGTTTTGAAAAAAATCTACACAACATATCGGTAGCATAACAATAAGGGGAAGGAATTTGGGCAATTGAGTACGTACTGAGTTTATCTCGATTAAGCTTTCCTTGATATTCCTTCCATTCCTTTATGACTTTCATGAGGTTTGGATGCTTTGATCTAAAGCTTTGCAGAAAAACCTTGTCATATTTCTGCTATGGGGAGGGTAGATGGTACATTGCTTGTAAATATTCTGCCCTGAATGACCCTATGTTTTCTCCCTTCAAATCTTTGAATGTTATATCTTCTATGGTTAAGCATTAGGGGAATTTTGAGGTCTAAAATGGGCCTCCTAAGAAAAATGTACAACCAAAATAAACATTATAAGAACCAATAGGGTTCAAGATGATGATGTCAACCATGGGGGATGATTCACCACTTTTTAAGTAAAAGGGTAAAATGATTAAAAAATAATAAAATAATAAAAATACTTTTTCAACTCGTATTTTCAACTTATCTCCAAAATTTTTTACTCAAATTTCGAGCGAAAGTACTCATTTGATGAAAAATTTAATTCTTCATCCAAGGAGTACCCATGTTGCATACTTTTGATGGACTCTGCTACGTGAAAAATAAAAAATACATTAGAAACGTGATTGCAATCATGTTTTTCATGTATTTCTCATTTTTCGTGTAGTAGGGTCCATCAAAAGTATGCAATATGGATACTCCTTTGATGAGGAATTAATTTTTCATCCAATGAGTACTCCTAATCAAAATTTGATTAAAAAATTTAGGAGATAAGTTGAAAATACGAGTTGAAAAAATAGGTTTTCCTTTTTTTCCTTCTAAAATTTAATTTTGTAATCAAATATTATTTTATTATTTCCACCATTATTTTATAATTTCCTTAGGAGGCCCATTTTAGAGCTCAAAATTCCCCCCCTAATATGGTCAATTACCCACTTAACCATGTTTTTGTAAGGGATAATTTTTGGCCTTGCGGCTACCTTGTGGACGAATGAACATGCAGCATCGAGGTAAGTTGTGTCTAAAGTAACTGTCGTGCTTGTTGTAGTGACTTTGGTTATTACCCTTGGATTTTTGTGTTCGAAAAGCTTATACGTTTCCTCCCATGATGAAATGCCACAATCCTTATTGCAGGT
Source organism: Pinus albicaulis (assembly GCA_034641835.2). Lineage (NCBI taxonomy): Eukaryota > Viridiplantae > Streptophyta > Pinopsida > Pinales > Pinaceae > Pinus > Pinus albicaulis. The sequence goes on from CM076574.1 coordinate 598,060,238, forward strand.
GATGTCTAAAAATAGGGGAGACATGTCTAAGTCTTCAGTGGACAGCGTTTGAGCAATCTCTTTTCCTTTCATGTTCATTTCAATCTTCGTCACTCTATTAAATGATTTTCCGATTTCAAGTAAAAAGAGAGAACATTAAAGTATAGAGAAAAAAGAGACAAATCCATCGTTTAGATCAAACATGCACGAATAGATATAAATCTATTAAAACCTTTAGTTCTATTAAATTATATTAATCACCGATAATCATTACAAAATTAAATCTCTTACAGCTTCATATGAAATAGCAATGAATCAACTTATGATGTTATATCTCAGATTTCTGTTTGGTACGACATAAGTCATTTTGCATGCTTGAGTAATTAAATGCATTCATTCACATATCTCAACTTATAAATTTTATCGTTTATGATGTTAATCATAAATTATACGAAATGCAATCTACATAAATCACACATCGCAATTCTTTTGCGGTAAACGAATTTGCTTTTGGTTAAGTTGCACGAAATGAAAATTTCGCATTCAAGAAGTCAAGCGGCCGCACTTTATGGGACTTTAGAGCTTTATATTGATTGATTTGTTGGCTTGTTAGGTCGGCATAATCGTATCTTATAACTTTTACCGAATTTCTTTATAAGTTGATTGTTTAAATAAGGTGCGATGCGATAAACAAAATATAAAGATGATTGAAGCATTTGCAATTTTTTAATATATCTTTGGAAAAGGCTTAGTGCATTTCGCTACTAACATGACTTAGTGGATTTCAAGTCTTTTGGTTTGTAATTTATGCAGTTTGCGATGCGCTAAAGTGAAAAAGCACAAAGATAAATTTATTTCCTATGCTTTTTGTTTTAAAGATAAAAAAATAAATGAAAATAAATTTCCTAATTATTTCTAAAGGGGGCCCGTTTATTAAAAAAAATAGGGGGTGTTTTGTATAGCACAATAGAAGTCAAAGAAGGACATTGGAAATTGGTGTGAGTTCCATAAGAGATCCACTCACAACAAAAGTGAGTGTTAGGCTAAGCAGTCACTGGTGGTCGAGATGAGGGCTTCTGAATTAGATGCACGCGCCGACTCTGAATCAGAACCTGACAAGGGGAATGAAAAAGGGAAGAAGATTATTGATGTAGAACCCAACACCACCGTTGCCACCACGAAGATCCAATAGGAGGAACTAGAAGATCTAGAGGTGCAAGAGCGTCTCTTCCAATCCCATATGTGGGAAAAGGGTTCACCGCTATAGTTCATTGTCGATAGTGGGAGCCAAAAGAACCTCATTTCAACAGAGCTCATGAATGGTTGGACTTGACTACCACAACACACCCACAACTGTACAACATTGAGTAAATTCACAAAGGACATGATCTCCACGTCATACAACAATGCCGCCTTCCCTATAACATCAAGCCCTTCACGGATGAGGTATTATGTGAAAATTCTCCTCTTGATTTTTGTGATCTATTATTATGGCAACCATACTTGTGGAAGTGACATGTTGTGTACGAGTCTGAGCCTCACATGGTTATTGTTACTTTTGGAAATAAGTTGTACAGGATAGCAAATGTACCACTACCTGGAGCTATCTCTTTAGTTACTGAAAAACAATGCAGTAAGATCATTTAAAAAATCGGGAAATTTGTTTTCCCGATGATCCACCCTTAGGGGAAGAAGAAGACTGTGGCCACGACCTCCAGACAAGTCTCCTCCACATGAAAACAACAAATGGACAAGTTCATGGAGGAGTATGGGGAAATATTCATGTCACCCAGAGGGGTTCCTTAGCATTGTGAGGTCAATCACCCCATTGATTTGACCCCAGGTGAGCCACTACCCAATGGACCGATCTATCAGCGCTCTGTTATGGAGAACGATGAAATCAAGAGGCAGATTTAGGAGCTACTACAAAAAGGTCACATTCGACCGTGTCCATCACCCTATCGGAGCCTGATCGTTTTGGTGCATAATAAGGATGGGACTTGGAGACTTTGTATTGACTATCGAGCACTGAACAAGATAAATTTTTGGAATAGGTACCCAATCCCATATATTAATGACCTTCTGGAACAACTCAAAGGGGTAAAATATTTTAGCAAGATCGAATTGAAGTCCAAGTATCACGAGGTACCAATCGAACCCTCTGATGTGTACAAGACTGCCTTCAAATCCAAGGAGGGCCTTTTCGAATGGTTGGTCATGCCTTTCCGATTGAAGAACTCTCCCGAAACCTTCATGTGGTTGATGGATGACATCTTTTTGCCATTCACCAACTCATTTGTAGTAGTGTACATGGATGACAGCTTGATCTTCAGCCAAACTTGGGAAGAGCACCTCCACCACATCTGATAAGTCCTCAAATCATTGCGGAAACACAATTTGTGTGTTAATATTGAGAAGTTCTCTTTTGGCATGACCTAGGTTCAGTATCTAGGATACATTATTAATGAATGTGGGGTGCATGTGGATCTAATTCATTCGTTTTTGGCCAGCTCCAACCACTATAACAGAGCTTGATAACTTTCTTGGTTTTGCTAATTTCTACTGCAGTTTCTTGCTGGGGTTCTCTCATATCACTTGGGCCTTGAGTCAAGTCACGAAGGGAGGAGCGAAAGAAAATTTATCTTGGTTGGAATATCAATAGAAGGCATTTGTAGAATTGAAACATCGTCTCTCCTCTGCCCCAATGCTCACATTACCAGAATTGCAATAAACATTTAAGACTGAGACAGATGCCTCTGACTATGCTATTGGGGAAATTCTTACTCAATAGGGGCATGAAGTGGCATATCACAATAATACAATAGCCGACATAGTGCATAAGTATCCCACTTATGACAAAGAAATGTATTCCAGTGTGCAGGCTTTCCGACAATGGAAAAATTACATTTTGGGGAAGGAAGCGATCACCACACAGACCACCGACCCCTGTAGCTCATACAAACAAAAGGGAAGTTGCAAAATGATTACCATCAGAAGTGGTCCACATATCTCCAATGGTTTCATTTTAACCTCAATTATAGGAAGGGAAACACCAATAATGTTGCAGGCTGCCTCAGCTGACCACTGATCGTGGTGCTAACCACCATTGCCAACTCTTGTGGGGACGAGACTTTTGATTGGTCGCTTCTCTACAAGAGTGATCCAGAATTCAGCCACACATACAAGACACTCTTGGAGGGTACGCAAGTTCCAAAATTTCACCTCCAGGATGCACTGCCATGTCACCTGGGACATCCATTAGGGGAATTTTAGGTCTAAAATGGGCCTCCTACGAAAAATGTACAACCAAAATAAACTTTATAAGAACCAATAGGATTCAAGATGATGATTTAAAACATGGGGGATGATTCACTATTTTTTAATTAAATGGGTAAAAATATTAAAATAAAATAAAATAATAAAGCTACTTTTTCAACTCGTATTTTGAACTTATCTCCCAAAGTTTTTACTCAAATTTTGAGCGGGAGTACTCGTTGGATGGAAAATTTAATTCCTCATCCAAGTAGTACCCATGTTGCATACCTTAGAGGGACCCTACTACATGAAAAATGAGAAATACATGAAAAAAGTAATTGCAATAATGTTTGTCATATATTTCTCATTTTTCATGTAGCAGGATCCATCAAAATTATGCAACATGGGTACTCCTTGGATAAAAAATTAAATTTTGCATCCAAAGAGTACTAATGCTCGAAATTTGAGTAAAAACTTTGGATGATAAGTTGAAAGTAAGAGAAAAAATAGTTTTTCTTTTTTCGCTCTAAAATTTGATGATGTAATCAAATATTATTTTATTATTTTCACTATTATTTTATAATTTCCTTAGGAGGCCCATTTTAGACCTCAAAATTCCCCTAATGTTTGTGTTCCTTCAAGTGAGCATGCCAAGATGATTTCTGAAGCGCACTACAGTCGAGTTGTTGGGAATTTTCGGGAGGAGAAAAAAGTGGTAGTATTGTAGAAGTATTTCTATTGGCCAAACCTTCGACACAATGTTAGGAAGTACATCAGTTCCTATACTTCTTGCACCATTTCCAAACTGACTATCAAGAAGCAAGTCCTCTATACTCTGATACCTAACCTGAGTCGACCTTAGGAATCCATATTCATGGATTACATTTCGGGCCTTCCTTCTACTAAGGATGGAAATGACTCTGTTTTCATGGTCAACGATAAATTCTCAAAGATGGCCATTATGGCAGCCTAAAAGAATAATATCACAACAGAACCCACTGCTAAACTCTTCTTTGAACGAGTGTGGGTACCCTTTTGGATCCCACAATTTATCATGTCAAATCGTGACAACAGGTTCCTTGACACATTTTTTTCTAGCCTTTGGTTAATGTTGGATGCCAAGCTCACCAAGTCTACAATTTTCCATCCCCAAACTGATGACCAGATGGAGGTTGTCAATAGGATGATCATACACATTTTTCTCATGTATAATTCAAAGAATCCACACACATGGGATGAGATCCTCCCCTATGTACAACATTGTTATAACCAGGCTCTCCATAGCTCAACCCATCACAACCCATTTCAGGTAGGCTTGGGATTACAGCCACTATGTCCCATTGACGTAGCCATGCCATTTGTTGCTACTCAGGCCGATTTGGCTCATGTCCAATTTGAAGCAGACAAAACGAATAGCTTCATTGAGCACATTCAACACATACACCAATAGGTTCATGACATATTGGACACAGCCAATGCTAAGTACAAGAAACAACATGATCAACATTGGGTGCCACACAACTTCGAGGTGGGTGACAAAGTGTGGCTACATTTGTAGAAGGAGTGCCTCGCTAGACCCCACGACAAGCTTCACCCACTCTGATATCAGTTTTACGCCATCACCAAGGTTGTAGGGGCCAATGCCTTCAAGCTCAATATTCCACTTACTTGGTCTTTATCCAATATTCAATGTGGACTGCCTTTGGCCCTACTTCCCGCCTATACTAGACACCATGGAAATTGCAAAACAACTCACACCAATAGAGTTAAACCCAGACTACATGGAACATGCCACCACGGATTGTATCATTGACATGAAAAGAAAGAACACTTGCCAACATAATATCCAAATGTATCAGGTTTTCAAAGTTGGCTAACTTCTACACTAAGGAAAGTGGTTCACTAGGGACCAAGTTCAACATAAGTTTCATCATCTCATGGAGGAACTCAACGCAATGACGACCATTGCTTCCTAAGAGGGGAGGAATTATCCAGGTGTATATTGGTTGCCACCTGCCTATTCCACTTGGGGCCCCACCGTTGTTTCTTTTAGTTTTTCAGTTTCCTTAATTGTAGCACAATTTACTATTTTTAGCAGTTTTTCTAGTATTTTACTTCTAGAGTCATTTTGAGGCCCTAAACGACATTTTTTGGGGAAAACTGGGAGAAACATGGATGTTTGTTTGATTTTTCTCACATCAAAATTTGTATTCCTTGGATATATATTTCTAACGAGCTATTGTGCGCATCAAACGAAGATTGTATGCCAAAGTTATGTCCCCGGGAAATTGATGTACCAGTTTACCCTAATGAGGCCCATAGTTTTGGTGCTTCATCTCCTAGGGTTAGATTTATGAATTTTTAGGGTTTTCCATTATTTATTAATAATAAATAGGCCCTCGAGCTTCATTATAACACATTTTAGAGGCCTGTATCCACCACATCTCGTCTCGGAGATAAGCTACCAGTGCCCTATCTAGTTTATTTCCATTTTGATTGTAAACAAATTTTAGTTCTTTGATATTAAGGAACTGAAGTGTTATTTCCACTTCATTTTTGTATTTGTCATCATATGTGTATTATGTTACGTTCCTGCATAAATCTGGATCAAAGAAATATGTTAAATGATTACATTATCTTCTCCTTCATCACGATTGACCTTACCACTTTGTGTCAACTTCAAATCTGACTCATCAGATTGTGATTTTGAAGAACATTGGATATTTTCATCATCAGTCGATTGATTAATTACATAATGACACAAAGTGTAGTAAGCTAAGTATCAAACTTTTGTACTAGATTCTCCCTTGATCCTTTTAGATTCTACAACTTAGATTTACAAATCTAGGTCTTCTTAAGAAATAAAGATATCAGGAGATGTACACTTACACTACCTAAATCATATGATTCATTGATGAAAATCTTATTATCATCCGAGCATTTGATTTTATTAAACACCTTGATTTCATTTGACTAATAAACAATGTCACAAGCTTCTTGATCAACAAAGAATGTAGGAAAATTATTTTGACAGAGATGAATTTGAAAAAGAGAAGAGATATAGAATGTGTCTTAATCCATCATCTCGTTTACTTTTGAGATGTGACCGATTTGTACCTTATTACCATTTGGACTAATAGATTGCGAATCAAGAGTATATAAAGAAATTTCTAGTGGAGTGGATTGATCAACCGAATCGAGGTAAAAAAATCCATGAGATTCAAATCATAGTGGAAGGAAGGTATCCCTTGACGAAACAATACTTTCAATTGAATCATATTCAATATTAATACTATGCACATTAATGTCATCTCAAGGAATCAAGGGATCAAGCTTCACATTAGGCTGTATGAATGCATCTGGAAATTAATGGGAAGGGAATGAAGGAAGTATAATTGGATTGAAAATTTGATTTTTGGATTTCCCAAATTCAACAATAGCGATAGAGAGTACCTTATTTGGAAATGAAAAGCGAGGAGAAAAAGGGACAAAAAGAGTAGCAGGTCCCTCCTATGGGATGTGAGGATCCTCACAATAAATATAATTTAGAAGAGAAAAATCAACAAGGGATTCATATTAAAATTATTTCAAGGATATTAGGACCAAAAACTAAAACTTCTCAATCATGAAATCCTAATCCAAATCATCTTTGGAAAATTCATAGAAAATATGAAGAAATTGACCAGGAAATCCTCAATTGATTCATTGGGTTTCATTCTAAGTTGATTGATCCTTTTATAATATTGATAATAATACCTATCAAAAGCTTCATAAGCCTCCTTAACAAGTTGCTCAAGTGAATTAATAGATGAAACTAGTAATGTATGACACCAATTTTGGCATTATGACTAATGTGTTGTTCTTGATGGAAATCTACTTGATGATGATTTGTATTTTGATGGAAACCTACTTGATGAAGATGTCACAAGAGGTATCTACATGTGAAAGAGATTTTGGAAAAAGGCATAGTAGTTCAAATATAGAGGAATGATGAAGGGGATGTTTTGATAGGTACACACGGGTTCTATGAAACAAATTCGCGTACACACACGGGTATGAAGAAGAAAAGATGTGTACATTTTTCGCACCATGGTATTATAAATACCAAGGGTATTTTCAATAGTATTGGCCCACAATATTGAGCATAGTAAAGACTATTTGATCCCATCAAGGAATACCATCGGTAGTAGTATGGTATTGACTTGTGGTATTGGCGAAGGCCTAAGCTATATATGGAGATGCAGATCAAAGTTCTTAGTGTGTGAAAATGATGAATAATTCGTCAATATTTAGATCTAAAGCAAGTGTGCATGTAATGTGCTATTAGTGAGTTGTTTGATCTGAAATTAAGTATTCACCCAAGAATTTTATGATGGATCCAATCCAATAGATTTGAAATGACTATAGTGATAATGGATTAGTTTGATCTATGATATTAGTTTTGTGCATGTTTTGTTGTGTGTACTAAAAGATAGGTTAGTTATGAAGGTATAATGTGAAACAAAGGTTTAAGTTAATAATTGGAAACATGTATGCGGTTTTGATAACCTAAAAAGCACATATATGCGTGGAATCGATAACTTGAAAGGCATGTACATACACGATTTTCGTGTTGGTAAGTCATGTGTCGATCCCTAATTTTAGACAGATTTGTAAGCAAGTTTGTTTCCTAAATAACATGTATATATGTGGAAGTGGTTTGCAGAAAGTGTGTATATAAGCTAGGGTTTTTGCTGAATAAGATGTGTAATTAGTATAATCAGTATTACTATGTTTCTATTGACTGTCAATGAAGCCTTGCTTGATAATCTGGGCTTAAATATGATGATTGAAGTTGAATTGATTGACTGAAGAATGATGATGCTAATGGTTGTATGTGATTGAAGATCTATGATGGTTCTATGACTATTTCAAGGTGATTTAGTGGTTTAGGCTATAAATCATTGTTTTTCCATAATGATGATGATTTCTTTTCAGGGTTCAATGTTTTGAGATCTATACATAGCTATGCTTTAAGAAATTTGTGTATGCACATGGATTTTCGAAATTAACATAACATATATATTATGACATTTTATTGATCAGTTTTTTTAGTTGGTTCAACAGTTTGTCACAATGATTAGCTTCAGTTTTAATATTTGGTATTGGGCTTAAATGATGATAGAACACATATTTCATTGAATTTGGAATTAAATAGTGGATCTAGAATTTCAAAATAACTAAAAATCTCAATTCTAGTGATGTCCTTGTAATAAAAAATTTCCAGTTTTAATGAAATATGTGTTATAGTGGGTCTACTCTAAAAATTTGATGAAATGCATTCTACAAGTTGTGGTGTTTTGATTCAGGGGGTTGGAGATCCCTTTCAGTAGTTGCTGGAGAATGAGAGAAGGTTGTAGCCTTCTACAGGTGGGTACCTGCATGATGGTATGAGTCTACGCCAGTATAATACTGTAAGAATTATTTCATCATAATAAAAAGAAGACATAAACAACAACAACAATGTTTTTTTACCCACATTGGGTTTCCACCTACAAATCATGGTGTTCATATGTGTTTCTTATGTGTGATGCTTTATTTTTTTCTTACTGCATATGGTCATTGTATATCTAATGCGAATGAAATATTAATATACTGGTTCAAGGTAGAATTGAATAAAAACTAGGTTGACTGGATATCCGGTAGGTAATTAAAGTCGTGTTCATATAGAGGTTTAATTCAAAATAGTAGCATACAAAAATCAGAATAGGAATATTTTATCAAGTTTTAAAATACGGATTCACCACCCCTCCCCCCCCTCCCTCTCTCAGTATTTTTCCTAACAATTGGTATCATAGCAAATCCTTCGGAAGAAGCTTGATCGCTTGAAGGAAGATTCATCAAGAGGGTAAAACATCTATCAGGCCACCATTATTGCACATAACCAATATAAATTAGCAGAAGAAGATAAATTAGTAGAAGAACATTTGAAGAAAAAAATCATAGAAAAGGAAGAGCATAATGAAAATATAAAATGTGAAATAGTAAGTCTCATGAAAGAACTTGAGAAACGAAAAAATATTAATCTTATATTTGCTAAAGGAGCTGAAACCTTAGATGAAATCATCAAAATTTAATTATCTCCTCTTATAAAGATAGGTCTTGGATACATTGAACAATCAAATATTGTAAATTCTTCTACATAAAAATGTAGCTATCTCAATGAAGTAAAAATAAGCAGTCAACAAAACTCCAGCCTCCAACAAAAGAATAAAGGACCAAATATTTCCTAGGTAAATTCTACTCATTTAAATAAAAAAGAAAAAAACACGAGAATGTATTATACCCCCAGAAACTTCTACTTTAATGGAAAATGTTTCACTTGTCACAATTTTGGTCATAAGTTTGCTCAATGTGTTGCTTACAAAACTATCATGACTAGAGAAGCAAGAAAACAAAAGAATGAGGCTGCGGTAAAGAAATTCTCTTACACCGCCTTCTCTCCTCTTCAATATGAAACTAAATGTTATTTTTTCAATAAATTTGGGCATAAATAATCTCAATGTAGAAGAAAAGGATGATAAAACCTCATAATGAGAAAATAGAAACAACATCTAAGTTATGGAAAACAAAGACCATTGAGTATGAGAAATGTGGTCTAGATTTATATGCAAGAGATCATGAAAAATTGTGGTACATTGATAGTTGATGATCAAACATATGACAGGTGATAAATATAATTTTATGTCTTTTAATGAAGTGAAGAAAAAAAGAAATGTAACCTTTGGAAATAATTCACTTTTTGCTATGAAAGGAAAAGGAACTATTTTGCTAAAAGAAATAGTTAAAGCTAGAAATGTTTTGTTTGTTGATGAATTGAAGCATAAGTTGTTAATTGTTAGTAAAATTTTTGACAATGGGAATGAATTTGTTTGCAGATCAAAGTATTGTTTGGTTCGAAATATCGAAATAGGTAAAATCATAATAAAAGGAACAAGAGCTCTAGGTAATGTCTATGTCATGGAAGGTGGTCTAGAATAATGTTACTTAAGAAAAGAATAATAAAGACAGTTGTGGAAAAAAATATTGGTACATATAATCTTTACTCAAATACAGAGGTAAAGCAAGCTAGGAGTAATTCATGATTTTACCACCATCTCTCTATTAGGAAGTACAATATGAAAATCATGCCAATTCGGTAAGAAAACTAGGGTACAATTCAATGCCAAATAAGGTTCTGAAAGTAATCCACTTGGACTTATTCATATTGATTTGTGTGGGCCAATGAGGAAAAAGTCACCTAGAGGTGAAAAATATTTCATCTTATTTATTGATGACTTTGATATAATGTGTTGGATTTGTTTATTAAAACATAAAGATGAAGAATTTGATAAATTTAAATTATTCAAAGCTTTATTAGAGAATGATTTAGACTTAAAAAATAAAATTTCTCAAATCTAATAGGGGAGGATAATTCATATTGGATGATTTTTTCGACTTTTTTGAACAACATGGCATCAAGACGCAGTTCTCTATAGCTAAGACTCCTCAACAAAATGGGGTACCAGAAAGAATGAACAAAAAAATTCAACAAATGGCACATTCCATTCTTGATGAGTCCAGGACAACTCATACATTCTGGGGTGAAGTAAAACATACACCAGTAACTATTATCAACAAAGCTCATATCCATGTAAACAGAGTTAAAAATCCTCATGAACTTTGGTTCTGTATGCCTCTAATTGTCAAGCATTTTAGAGTTTGGAAGTAAATATTACATAAAGAATAATAATGATAAGCTTGGAAAGTTTGAAGCTATAAAATATTAAGGAATTATACTTTTTTTTTCCTCTAGAAGTAAAGGGTACAAATGCCAAAGTAAAAAATTTCAAATATCGTTGAATGTATTGTTTTTGTAATCGATGAAGCATGCACAGGTTCCAAAAGTGAAACACCAACAGATGATGAATGTATTTCCACAACAAACCAAAATGATTCAAGGGAATAAATCAATAAAGAATCAAAAAAATAAAATAATGATACTGAAGCATCAAAAAAGACTCCATCCATGTATCTTTATAAAAATCATCCAAAATCTCAAATCCTAGGTGAAAAGGAAGTTGGAGTACAAATTAGAAGAGTTGTTGTTGGGACTCCTAGTTATATAGCCTTAATATCCACTTGAACCAAAAAATGTAAATCAAGAAAGAAAAGATAAATGTTGGGTTAAGGCTATGAATGAAGAACTTGACCATATAGAAAATAATCATATGTGGGAATTAGTACCTAGACCTCATGATAAGAATGTTATTAGGAAAAAATGGGTATTCAAAAATAAATTGAACGATAATGGAGAAGTAATTAGAAATAAATCAAGACTCATTTTCAAAGGCTATTCTCAACAAAAGGAATATACTTTGAATAAACATTTGCACCGACTACTAGAATTGATGCCATAAGATTTTTTCTTTCCTTTTCAATCTTTCATCATTTTAAAGTATATCCAATCGATGTTAGATCTACATTTTTAAAAGGGAACCTAGAATAAGAATCTTATATTGAACATCCTAAAGAGTTCATTCTAGGAAACGATGAAAAACTTGTTTTCAAATTCAAGAAGGCATTATATGGGCTAAAACAAGCCCCTCATGTATGGTATTATCGCCTTGACAGGTACCTTCAAAAACAAGGCTTCACTAAAGGGTCTATAGATAACAACCTATATATAAACGTGGATGATGGTAAACTTTTAATTTTTGTTGTTACGTGGATTACATCATATTTGGTAGCAATGAAGAATCCACGAGTCAAAGGTTTTCTTCTGTCATGCAACAAGAATTTGAAATGTATTTACTTGGTGAACTAACATACTTTCTTGGTTTACAAGTACAACAAGCAAAGAATGGCATTTTTCGATCACAAACAAAGTACCTCAAGAAGATTCTGAAGAAATATGGAATGGAAGATTGCAAACTAGTATGCACATCAATGGTGACAAGAGGTAGTCTGAGTTCACATTATGATTCTCTCATGGTCATCCAAATGAAAAATAGATCCATTATTAGAAGTCTACTTTATCTTACAGGAACAAGACCAGATATCATGCATGTAGTTAGGGTTTTTGGACGATTCCAAGCTAATCCAAAATAAAATCATCTTCAAGTAGTAAAAATAATATTTAAGTATCTACAGGGCACTCAAGACTTTGGTTTCTGGTATCCCAAAGATGCAAATCTTACTCTTCATGCTTATACATATGAATATTGCGTAGGAAATTTTGATGATAGAAAAATCACTAGTGGAGGAGCATTCTATATGGGGCCCCACTTCGTATCATGGTTCGACAACAAATAAAGCCTAATTTCTTTATCTACTACAGAAGCATAATATGTTGTTGTTTCATCTTCTTTCTCACAACTTGTTTGGATGATGCAAACATTTTAGGATATTCAAATCAATTATTCTCCACCCATTTACATTCTATATGATAATATAAGTGCCATTATTATTTTAAAAAATCATGTTATGCACTTCAAGACCAAACATATTCCAATTAAATATCGTTTTCTAAGAGAACAAGTTCTTGAACAAAAGTCAAGCTGGAATATGTTCCCTCCAAAGAACAAGCTGCTGATATATTTACAAAATTGCTTCCATGTGACGCATTTGAATATCTTAGACATAAATTAGG